>OV815270.1:51873932-52160264 GCA_929108145.2 Limnephilus rhombicus | reverse complement strand
CCAAATTAAATGCTATCTAAATAGTGTCTGGATAAATTTTTATCCATTTTATTTCCGTGACATCTATTGACTTTTCTGCAAGTCTAGGATGAATATTTTTATTTTTAACTTTATGAGTAAAACCTCAAATTGTAATATTTAATTAAATGAAGACAATATTAGCGAAACTCAGTCGAAAATCTGGAAACAGAAAAATCAGAAAAAAGGTATTGGCACTGTGGGATTTGCACCCAGGACCTTCGGCTTTCCAAGCCTCAGCTCTACCAACGGTGCTAAGGTGTCCCTATCCTGCGGCAGCCCGGAAAGAGGTGTATTATTTATGCATTAAACCGCTTACTCGTTAATGCGGAATATTTTTTATCCAAACAGTTAGATTTAGCTTTATTATTACGAAAAGTGAGTATTTATGTTGGGGGAGACCAAAAAACATGCAAAAAATATGCATTTAATATTGTTAAAATTAATTCACTCGCGCGGTAACGCCATGTTTATTCATCGTTTTTATTTTAACAATAATATGTTTGCGTAATGTTTGAAAAAATATGTTTGCATAAAACAAAGTGAATGCATCATTGACAAGTTTGTACCTGTATTAATAACAGTAGAACATGGAAATAATTTTAAAAGTATGATGAAACGCGAGTTTATTTTAGAGAATTTATTTTATAAGATTGGTACTTCTCACAATTTTTTTTTTTTTAATTGTACAACAGATTTTTATCCAATTACTGTACAATTTTCTCATTTTAACAGTCTTAACACCTAGGAAGATGATTAATATACAAAAAAATCTTAAGGCTATCTAAAGAAGAGTTATATACAAGGTGTCCGAAAACTCGTAGTACAAGCGGGAAACTGGGGAATCCTCATCACATTTGGAGTCGATTTTGTGGTATAATTTTTTTTGATTTGAGCTTTCGTTTTCGAGTAAATCGAGTCAGAAGTTGATTTTTTTTTTGGTCAAATTCTTATAAATTATTACTGACGTTCATAGTACCTAACTAATAAAAACTAATTAAAAGAAAACAAACAAAGAAATCCGGATTTAAAGCATTATTTTGAAATTATTCATAATTTTATTCCGTGTAGTACGGTCGTTTCACGGTTAAAAACAGCTGTTCATTATTTTCGCGCTTCCAAGTCAACGTCCAATGCGAAATTTGCTGTCCCTTTCTGCGCTCGGTTCGATCAACACAATAGAAGGGGTAAGCTACTAATGGCTTGGCCTTGAACTGTGAACTTGCGAACCAAATTCTGTACGGAAGCAAGTCCAAAAAGGTAAATGTTCAGGAGATGTTGTATGATAGATAACAAAAAAACTAATTATTAACTCAATTAGTTTTGTTTTAAGAAGGAGCAAATGAAACGAATTTTTTATAGTAAAGCCATTAAAATAATTGTTTAAAAAAAAACGCTGACTTGAGTCAACTTTTCAATTTGGGAGGCGGGAATGGGTACCGCCGCCCCGGGAACCTTTATTGGATAACCAACACCTCTGCCATAGGTCACCCCAAGTGGTTCGCTACGTTTGGTGATTTAGCAGGGGTGCCGGGTTCGTGGGGTGAGGTTTGTCTAGGTCTTGCAGGCGGATGACCAGGACATGCTGAACCCTAGATTTCTACCCACCCCTTAAACCCTTTTCCTTCCCAGAACTCTCCTCTCCTTCCCTTCCTTAAAAAACCCTCCACACAGCATCCCCAAAGATGACATAGGCCCCGAGGGAAATTATTTTCCTCAGGGCCTCTTGTGTGGAGCTCATGTAAAAAAAAAACTAAAACATGGACTTGAGTCCTACTGCCTCTAAATGAAGTGGACTATTTTGTTATGACATGTGGTGTATTATAAAAAGAATAAAGTCCATGGTACACCCTTCTGCTTCTAAGATAGTTGTTGCATCATGGTACTTGCATCCACATGCAATTTTGAAAATCGTATTTTTTCTTCATAATGGGACTTCCATTTTTCTGCCACTGATAAACATGATAATTTACTTCAAGTAAATTATCATGTTTTACTTCACGTAAAACGTATTTACTTCAAGTAAATTATCATCAAAAACTCATTTCTTCAAATTTCGGACTTGGACCGTTTTATCCTCGGGATCGCGTCGAATTCATTCAAAAATACAAGGAATGCGCCCGAGAGTTCCCCCATCCGTCTCCCTTTAGCACCGTTTTAAAAAACGAAACAGCGCTATTTCACTCGAGTTGTATGCAAACAGTTCCGTGTTTTGGACCGCCCAATTAGTTTGTATCAGTTTGTATTTACGCTTTGACGTGGGATGTTTCTTGTGTTTTATTTGAAACGTAAATAATAGTGCGTTATTAATTATAGCGTAACATTGTGACTCTTTAAGTTATTTTCTTTGTGTGATTAATTGTGAATGAAATTAATTGAATTATTAGTTAGTGAGTAATCTGTTATTTATACCAGGGCGGGAAAGCGGTGTGTACCCTCCTATGTAGTTGTGATAAGTTGAACAATTGGTGACAAATGTTTGTGATGTGTTTTTGGATTTGAAAACATTGCAACCAGATGCGGAGCTGCCACACAATAAAATAAATTGGTACGCTAATTATTATTTATGCATTAAACCGCTTACTCGTTAATACGGATCCAAACAGTTAGATTTAGCTTTATTATTACGAAAAGTGAGTATTTATGTCGGGGGAGACCAAAAAACATGCAAAAATATGCATTTAACATTTTAATTTTGTTAAAATTTCACTTGCGCGGTAACGCCATGTTTATTCATTGTTTTTATTTTAACATTTCATCAATGCTGCCAATCATAGAAAAATATTTCTGCGTAAAACAAAGTGAATGCATCATTGACAAGTTTGTACCTGTATTTATAACAGTAGAACATTGAAAGAAATGATAAGTTTTAAGATTTTCACGGCCAAAAGCATTTTCGTTATTTGTTTTTGGGGTGTTATGCCGTGTTGCGCTACCTCCTTCTTTAGCCAACGTTTCGGACATCGTTGGCTAAAGAAGGAGGTAGCGCAACACGGCATAACACCCCAAAAAACAAATAACGAAAATTGAAAGAAATGTATTAAAATAATTACACAAACCCGCTAGATAAACCCTGCGTAGCCAAACAAAGCATTCAAAACCTGGGATGTTTTTTAAAAGTATGATGAAAAGCGAATTTATTTTAGAGAATTTATTTTATAAGATTGGTACTTCCGACAAATGTCATATTTGATTGTCTATTAGTTAAAAAAGGAACATTCCTTATTATCCGTGCATCAAACTGCGACAACACGAACGTTCCGTGTTATCCGTGAGGTGGACTAACTGCATATTTACCCGCTAATTAACCATATTGTAATGCCTAGAAGAGGTGGGAGAATAAATTATTAAGATGAAAATAAATAAACTATGGACACGAAAAGAGATTAAGCAACTTATAAATAATTTTAGAATAACATCTTCCATCTGTCATCATGACATTTCCGCTTTTCAAAAATTTTAACCCTAAAAAGCTGAAATGTTTTTAAAATAATTTTTTTTTCTTAATTTTAAATTTAAAAATGCTTAAATTGAAAATCTTTATGTTTATTTGGGTTCTCTATGTGATGTAGGTTCACCAGTTTTCCGCTTGTACTACGAGTTTCCGGACACCGTGTATATCTAGTGTTTCCGATATTTCGTTCAACAGCACCATTCCTCTTGTCATGCTATGCTGTGCTAGAACATCTGTTCTGCCGTATGGTATTTTGAACAAGTCGTGTCGACGACTACGGCTGAAATTTTCAGGCACGTATAAGCCATAACATTCCAAGAGGAATGGGCTGTCAATGTCATATTTGATTGTCTATTAGTTAAAAAAGGAACATTCCGTATTATCCGTGCATCAAACTTCGACAACATGTATGTTCCGTATTATCCGTGAGGTGGACTAAACTGCATATTTACCAGAGGTGCCAATATCTTTATCTGTTTCCAGATTTTCGATCGAGTTTCGCTAATATTGTCTTCATTTCATTTATTTGAATTCAAGTGACAGGTTATTTGCGCTGCAGCAATTTTCTCCAGGTTTTTTGGTATGAAAGGTAAATTTGAAACGGCTCGATAATTACCTAGGTTATCGGAGTCTACTAGATTCTGAAAACAAAGTAAAGGATTATATTAAATAAAAAAATAAGGTATGTTTGAAACATTATATTTACCATTCTTAAAAAAATTAAAGTGCATTCAGTAAATTGAATACTTTTTACCCAAAAGGGAATAATAATAATCGCTAATAATATTAAATTATTGTTCTAAAATACTTTTAACGGTTAACTTAAAGCAAATCCATTAAACTCTGTATCCTCGTACAAATCACAAACACCCTTCAACCAAACAAATGAATACAGTTAGACACATAAAATTCAAACATAACTGCGTTTTCTGTGATCGTGCCCTTTTCTGATATCTCTGTATAAATGATGATTGTTAGAGACTGAAAAGTAGAACACTGGAAAAATGGATATGACATGTGAGGCACACAAACTCAAAGCAGGAACAATAACATCTTAAAAAGGTAAGTCTGGGTATCTCTCTAAAGCCTGTATAGAGACACCTAAAGGATTGTATTCAAAAGAGCTTTGTACTTCACTGGCTGCTTTTGGTACAGGTGTGTCTGAAACATTTTCAACCACAGAATAGGGTCTATCTTTGAAAATGCGATTGATTCCCTGAATAAATTCAACATCTCTGTGAGGCCGGCGTGCCTTGGTCTTTGTCGCCAAGTCTACCAGAGCGCAAGTGAGAATTCCCATGTGAGTAGAGTCCAGCGGTTCAGGAATTTCTCCCGCAAGTGCTGATCCTAAGTACATGTATAACTGTTTCAGGTCCGGTGCTGTTTCTCCGCCCGAGCGATTCTCTAAAAGTGCTATTAGTTTGAGAGCAGCAGACAAGGTCGGATTTAAAGACTTAGAGCTCTCAGTAAATATGTCTATCCATCGACAAAGTGCGGAACTTTCCGCAGATTCCAACTCTCTCTTTCCAAAGTACGATTTACGAGGGTTGGACAATTGCACTATAACTGTTTTATCACTGCACAAATCTGCACTCGCAAACTTTTTGAAATGGTTCAAATATCTTTGTATTGCTCTTTTGTTTTTGGTTGGTACAGCCTTACGCAAAATATTTATATCGGCATGTCCGTGTATTCTTAGAGCCTCTAATAAACTTTGCTTTTCTGCTCCATTCCATCCAATGCCTACAGACATTATGAAAATGATAGTACAATTGGTACAACTTAATCGCCAACCAACCACCAATGTATACAAAAACAAGTGCAATTCAGAGACGTCTATAATATATTATGCTTTGATTATATAAATGTCTATATAATCAAAGATATTATGCATAAACGGAAAAGGTCGTAAGACAATAATATTATGTTGACAATAACCACCAATTAGTCGTTTATTTACGAATGTTTACGAACCACAATAACATAAATAACCCAATCAATCAACTGTCAAAAAAGAAATGCGCGAAACATAAATGAACTGTCAAAGCGTCAAAGATTTTGAAAAAAAAATGGCCTCGCAAGGCAATAGCGCCGTTTACACGCACACTTCGGAGCGACCGAGTCCCGCGCCACTTCAGGCCGCCGCGCAGAAAAGTCTCACAGTGAACTGGGCTGTAAGCTGTAAACCTATCGGTCTTTACTTTTCTGCGCGGCGGCCTGAAGTGGCGCGGGACTCGGTCGCTCCGAAGTGTGCGTGTAAACGGCGCTAATCACCATATATATACCAATCTGACCATAATCTGACTGATCTGACCAATCACAAAATCAACAAAACCATAGATTCATAAATAAACCAACATAGATTTTTAAATATAAACGTATCCGATTTGCAGAGCTCATAAATATACAAACCACCCACGCAGGGCTTCAAGTAGGCTCCTGGGGGGTATACATAAATAAACCAATCCCTAGATCGATATCTTCGGGCCTTCTCCATACTAGAAGTTTTGTCATCACTGTCACCAACTTAACTAAAAATAAAATGGTCCACCAAAGACAATAACATAGAGGAAGTTCAAGGCCATTTGCCACCATAGACAATATAATTGCATTCGACCTACTTTATTAATTCATTAGTCAAATAAATTATTTAAAAATAAAAATGCTCGAAAGCAGAAAAATGTTTTTAGTTTCCCCAAGAAAACAACGTTCCATCTGACAAAGCCTGAGGGAATGAGCTTTACATAATTTTTAAAGCTCATTTTCTCAGCAAGGAGCTTTGTCAGATGGAAACCTGTTATCCTGAGGAAATCAAAAATTCAAGCGTTAGTAAAATACTTGAAATATGAACTCCTTATAAAAGGAAAACATTTTCAAATAATGATTATGGTTTTCTACGACGAATTTACATTTTTCTGCTTGAAAAATGATAACTCGGGGGTACATGTTTAAATTATTTTTATTTTCAGAAAGACAATCGATAATAGCACATAAAAACACTGGTTCGGTGAATTCGATGAATTGAAAAATGGTTTGAAAAAGAATATCGACAAAGGAATGGAAAGGAAACATGGCTAAAGAGTCATACAGCTGTGACATTTGCAAATACAAAGTGAATGCATCATTGACAAGTTTGTACCAGTATTTATAACAGTAGAACATGGAAAGAAATGTATTAAAATAATTACACAAACCCGCTAGACAAACCCTGCGTAGCCAAACAAACCATTCAAAACCGGGATGTTTTTTAAGCATGATGAAAAGCGAGTTTATTTTAGAGAATTTATTTTATAAGATTGGTACTTCCGACAAATGTCATATTTGATTGTCTATTAGTTAAAAAAGGAACATTCCGTATTATCCGTGCATCAAACATCGACAACACGAACGTTCCGTGTTATCCGTGAGGTGGACTAACTGCATATTTACCTCTCATGTAATTACCTGATTTCTGGATCAATTGCGGACACATTTGAAACATTTTTCCACCTGTGGAATTCCTGTAAACAATTTTTAAATGAAATATGCCCATGGCGATGTCAACAACACAAATTCAAATTCATGTTCGTTTGATAATCGCATGACGCAATTTGACGTTTAAAGTTAGACCTATCTATAATAAAATTCAGCTTTATCTATAAGAATTTGGTTCACTCCTGTCAGTTTCAAGGTTAAAGCCAAGTTTTACGCCCCGCTCTCTGCAAATCAAACCGTCAGCCGGATTGTTATTTTTCCTCTGCCGGGTCGTCGGAATGAACAGGACCACTTCCAATTTTTCCTTCAATCTGCAGCAAGTCCGATTGTTTGTAGGCAAAACTCCGACCAAATATTCAAGTTCTCATTGCGGTTGTTAAGCACGCCGCAAACATCAGATTTTTCCATCCGATTGTCTGATCAGCCTAGCGATTTCGTATTTTTTGTGAGATCGTTATTGGATAACGGACGTAATCTCCTGTCAGATTTGTGTGATTTTTACGAAACACATTTTAGTTTAAATCGATTTAAACATGAATTCCTGCAAGTACGCATGATTATTTTCTCATTTAATTGAATGTACGTTGTACATAGAAAACGTAAATAACAGCCATGAAAATCACACAAATCTGACAGGAGATTTATGTCCGTTATCTAATAACGATCTCACAAAAAATACGGAATCGCTAGGCAGACAAAATTCTATTGCACGGCCGGCGTGGAAAGGCGTGGCCTATTTTCATTACCGCCGGGCCGGCAGTCCAATCCGGTCCGACAACGGGCGTGGTCCCGCTATTATAACCAATCGGGTTTCGAATCGATTTTTGTCTAATCAGACAATCGGATGAAAAAATCTGATGTGTGCGCTGTCACTAAGTGTTAAGGGAACATACCCATACTACGTGACCTGTTCAGGGGGGGGGGGGGTCTTCAAAATACCGCGCTTGGTACAAATGAGCGGCGGGTTGCTTAGGTTTTTGTTCACCGGGAAGGAGGGGGGTGGGGGGTGGGGGTGGTTGAAAATTGCAAAAAGTTGGTCACGTAGTATTGATACGTTCCCTAAGGTACATACTTACTTGTCTTACTTTAACCAGTGAATCCTGACATTATTTGGAGTAAAAAATTTAAATGAAATTTTGATCTCCGCTGATTTTTTTCAAGACTTTTTTTTCAAAATTTTTTTCTTTGAAATCAAACAATTAAAAAAAAATTCCACATGTCGCCACTGATCATTCAGCCGAATAACCGACCAACCCCTAACCCCGACTCCAACTGTCCAGCACCCACCATTTTTTAAAAATATTTTTGTACATAAAAAAGTCAAAATTATCACCGGAGACCAAAATTTCATTTACAGTATTTACTCCAAATAATGTCAGGAGTCACTGATCAAAGTAAAATAAGGTAAAGCAACTGAAGTCAATACACGTCCCATAACACCTGGACATAAAAATCAAAATTTGCTTGCTTGGATTTAAGTATTTACATGAATATGTATACGAGATGTCTATGATTTGCTATATTAACCACACCATTTAAGTTTTGCGAGAAAAGGACAAAAGTTAAAGTTTTTTATTTTATTGTAGTTTGGGAGGTGGGTATGGGTTAGGTAACCAACATCTCTGCCATAGGTCGCCCTAAGTGATTCGCTATGTTTGGTGACTTATCAGGGGTGCCCGGATTCATGGGGTAAGGTTTTTCCTAGTCTTAGCGGTGGATGCATCTGCCCGCCAGCTGCCTGGTAGGTCGGATCAGGAGAGAAAGGTCGGGGGAGTCCCTTTGACTTCTACAGCCGTACTCTCTCAGAACATCGCCTTGCACCGCAATTGGAGGGATGGATTCATACGCGTCACTCCTGGACACACTGACCCTCAGATTCCTACCCACCCCCCGAACCCTTTCCTTCCCAGAACTTCCTCTTCTTTCTTTCCTAAAAAGACCCTCCACATAGCATCCCCAAAGATGTCACAGACCCTGAGGGGATTTATTTTCCTCAGGGCCTCCTGTGCGGAGCTAATGTAAAAAAAAATCATTAAATCAAGATGATTGTAAAAAAAAATTCATGAAATCAACGTTGTTCAATTCCCTTGCGATGGTTATGTTGCTAAAATTACAATTTTTTGTGCCTCAAAACTTAACATTTTTTGTCCAATATTTTCTTTTACGAATACTATTTTGTATTTTGTCAAAAATCCAATCCGTTGAAATTTTACGAAAGCCATGACACGTTTGTGCGCACATCTACGCATATGTTTTCATATTGCAAAGTTAAGGCGGCATTACATTTGTCTGTCGTGTCGTGTAGTGACGCGTCATAACGGTATCGGTTTCATACATTTAGTATGGTGACAATTATATTAGTCTGTCGTGTCATGTCATGATGCGTTCTGTCGTGTCATGATGCGTTCTGTTCGCGACTAAGCTATCTCGATTTTCGATAGAGCGGCGATGGTGAGGGGCGCGGGGACGGCCGCGTCTTGGCATGTCAGACTAGGAGACTAGTGTGTGTGTACGTACCACGTGCTCTGTAGTGACGCGCGGGCCACTTTTTATTTCTCTGTATCCGGAAATCACATGACGACATTTGGATTTTTTTAAAATAAAACAGTATCATTACATTATTTAAAACAGTATCCATACATACACTACCACTCGTCTCGATATAAAATTTAATTAAATATATCGGTATGGACGACCTGATCGATATAGTACGACAACATAAATCGGTTGATGATTCGAAATGTTACGAATATAGGGATCAATCAGATAGGAGAAAAAAATAAATCAATCATTAGAATGAACTTCTTCGAACCGTGCCTTGGGCAATCTAAAATACTGATGATATCTTTCACAATCGCTCTCAAGCTCTTTAACGAGAGTGTGAAACTGGCCTTTAACCTTTCTTTTTCTATTCACTGGATGAACCCAATACCTTCTCTTTCTTTTTTTTAGGAAGACTTGCCAGCACCGTAAATTGAATATGTTCTTCATAATTAATCTGAATCGTAACCGGATGATTCGTGAGAAAACATTGGGAACGTGAGAACTCTCCGAGAGCTACGACTGTATTGATTTAAAATATCGTCAAGGCGTAAGGCGTCAGATAATAGATGTGAACGCTAGCCATCACGTCAGAGCTCATCACGACGCGACACAACAGACAAGTATAATTCCACCATTAATCACCACTGATTACCACACTCGGATGGTGTGTAGTGTAGGCAAGTTGCAATTTCCCCCACTCCCTCCCGACATATTAGCGGGGTTTACACGCAGAGTTTGGCCTGCGAGTCTGAGCACACTTCGCTCCGAATCGTTGGCGGAAACGTACGTGTAAACGCGATCGACTCGCAGGCGAAACGCTCCAGTCACTCGCCAGTTCGTATCAGCGTTTGGCCCGTTGAGCGTTCACACGTAAGGGTTGGAGCGGGTGCCGCGCGAGATGTCTTTGACTTTTTTTGTTTGTTAATGGCTATTTGCTGACTGATTTTATTCAAGAATTAATTTATCTGCCATTCAGTGTTACCAGATGCGTGGTTTTTTGGGTCGTTTATATTTTGCTATTGTATGCATGGGTCGCGTGAGTGAAATCCCGAATTCAGAAATGTAGTTCTTGAAATTTTGAACTTTAGTACGGGACTACGGGTTCACAACGTCTTTTTATTTAATAATAATATTAATAAATTAATAAAATGATTTGAATATAACCATGTAAGTAACTTTAATAAGGTACCTACTCTAGGTACCTTAATTTTTTGTAATTATTATTGTTATTTATATTTTAATCTTAATATTTAATTGAAAATAGATTTCTGTAAATTAAGTTTGATAAAAGAAAAAATAAAAATTTTATATGTGTAGTCTCATCACATAGTGTATTATTTGCGAATAAAACACATCGATATATATTCGATTTTGAAGTATTAACAAAACATCGGTTCAATACGATGAATCGTTACTATACATCGAGTGTTTACAATACAACGATGTATATCGTCCATCCCTAAAAGAAGGTCTTTTGACCTCTCCAGCCAGAATCCCTCAACCCATCACCTCGAGAAATCCTGAATTATAGCTGAGCAGTGACCTTTTCAACAACAGAATCAATAATAAAAGAAAAAAATGTACATTGAAAAAAAATCTACTGATGAATAAATGTTCATATTATTATTATTATAAGTCCCAAATTCTGTTACAAACAAAAGTAGTGTGTCAGTAATAATATGAAAACAGCTTGCTTTTTAAATGATGATATTTTACTGAAAAACTTAAAATTGCTGTAAATATTTACTGGTTGAAGATTAATTTGCATATGTATATATATATATATATATATACATATGCAAATTAATTCTAAAAGGCAATTAAATTCTCTAGACTTCTTTTAAATAAATTTCTTTCTTTGATGGATATTTTAGACGATATGAAGGAATTTTTGATGAAAAATGTGAAGTAAAATGATTTTTTCGAAAATATCTACATTTGTGGAGCGTGTAACTCAAAAACAGCTAGGATTTCGAAAATTACGTATGGAATAAAAGTTGTAGATAATTTTATGAGCTTTTACTTATTATAAGAAAATTTTCCTCTGCGACGCTCTGTTTTCGGGATATAAGCGGAAACCCGAAAATTGGGACCCCCGCCCTCCCCCCTCTAGCTCACCACCTAGATGTCAGGACTTTTAGTATGTTCACACCCTAAGCACCCTGAACAAGTTTCTGAAGGAATCGCTTAGGTTCCTGCTCACGCACTCTACACCTCCTTTTGGACCATTCATTGACTGGACTAATAGTGAAATCAGTGGCGTAGCGTGGGGGGGGGCGGGGGAGCGGCCCGCCCCGGGCGGCACTTTTAAGGAGGGCGGCAAATTTTCACAATAAATAATAATATTATCTTGGAAAAATTTAAACCATTTCAAATCATTTAAAAATGTTCTACGATACTTTCGTTTACGAATCCAACAATTGTTATTATTATTTATCAAAAATATCAATAATTATATTTTTTTAAGCTGCAAACTTCGCAATTCACAGGAAAACCGTACGCATATTATGAGAGTAATATTAATTAAAGCTGATAACTCGCAAACAGATTCATTCTTAATTAAAACCAGAATTATGTTCAGAATTTATTAACGAATTATTTTCATTTGTGTATTCATCTGCTGATACATTTCGAAAGAGACCGCTATTTTATTCGAAGTGCAGTTATAAAATTCTAGTTGCAGACTATGTATGTGCTGCCAATATCAAAGAGAAACCATTTTCATATTCTGAGTGTAGTTTTAATTCGCCAAATATAGATTTAATTTAACCCGTCTAATCACAGGAGACACAAATTGTCCCACACATTTAATTTTAAAATAAATTTGTGAAATTATTTCCCACATATGTAATTAAAATAAATTTGTGATTGCGATAAATAGTTAAGATACAGTTTTATTACATTTAAAAAAAAGGAATCTTATAACACAATTGTTGGTAAAATGTTATTTATTTAAAGTAAGTTCACAGATCACATACAGGGTGTTAAGGGACGTACTTGACTTACTTTAACCAGTGATTCCTGACATTATTTGGAGTAAAAAATGTAAATGAAATTTTGTTCTCCGGTGACTTTTTTGACGACTTTTTGTTCTAATTTTCAAAAAATTTTTCTTCAAAATCAAACAAAAAAAATTTCTTCTGCATGTCGTCACTGGTCACTCAGCCGTGTAACCGACCAACCCCTAATCCCGCCTCCATCCGTCCAACACCTACCATTTTTTTATGTTTTTGTAGAAAAAATAAATAAAAAAAAACTCCAAAAATGTCACCGGAGACCAAAATTTTATTTACATTTTTTACTCCAAATAATGTCAGGAATCACTGGTTAAAGTAAGTCAAGTACGTCCCTTAACACCCTGTATAGTAAAAATAGTCACAATGTATCAATTCACAATAATAATAATTAACTGAGCAAGGGATCGGAGGGAACCTTGCTGTTTAGTCTTTGGGAACAACAAAACTGACTGTGGTTTTGCTTAGAGGGTCGTACCATAGGACGAAGCGCAACTAAGGCAGCAGTCGGGGTCTGCTTGGTGCTTTACTTATGGTAGTAGAATACTCCTTAGAGGGTCGTGCCAAAGGACGAAGCGCAACTAAGAGAGCGTACTAGGCAAGAGCGAGCTACAGACGAACTGGTTTAATTTAGGGCTCGCAGCTCTTTATATAGGCCATTCCTTGTTGCGGGGCGTGGTTTATGTAGCGACTCGAGAGTAGGAAATGCGCAGAAGGCGTCTGCGCAGCCTGGTTCGCCTAGTTTTGGGTGAGCAGGATGGCGCTGTACGGGGGAAAGAGATGGTGTAGTGGCAAGCGTAAAAACGGCGCGCTACATCCATACCATATTCATACCAGTTTTCAGAATGTAAAATTCCATTTGAGGATTCGTCTGCTGACACGATTCAAAGCAAAATATTATCTTATTCGAAATTCAGTTATAAAATTCTAGTTGCAGACTCTGTATCCTGTACCTGCTGCCAGAATCAGATAAAAACCATTATCATGTTCTGAGTGTACTTTTAATTCGCCGCATACAGACTTAATTCAAACACATTTTGTGTTGAGAACGTAAATTTCCAGTTGTGGATTCATCTGTATGTTGACACATTTCAAAGGAAAACATCCTCTTATTTGAAGTTCAGTTATAATATTCTATTTGCAGACTATGTATAAGCTGCAAGAATTAAAGTAAAACCATTTTCATCTTCTGAGTTTAGTTTAAATTCGCCAGGTACAGATTTAATTTAAACCAGTACAGAATGTAAAATTCCAGTTGGATTCATCTGCTGACACATTTCGAAAGAAAGCATTCTGTTATTCGATGTGCAGTTATAAAATTCTATTTGCAGACTATTTATTTAATGCCAGAATCAAAGTAAAACCATTTTCATGTTCTGAGTGTAGATTTAATTCACCGCATTCAAACTGGTTTTGGGTTCAGAATGTAACGATAAATTAAATAACGGGTTGCAGATTCATCGTGCATCCAGTGAAGTTTTACATTTGAGTTACATAATGCTGTAAAATTCTGAGAAATTGCTTTTTGCTTGTGTAACTATTATTTGGGGACTCTAACGCAGTATCAATAAATCAACTTTGGAGTAGAATTTATAAACATGATTTTCGTTGAAAGAATACTCGTCAAATGTGATTTTTAAAAAATGGGATTTCCGAAACCCCCCCCCCCCCCCCCCGCTAGAAGAACCAAAAAAAGTGGGCGGCGAAATTTTCCTACGCCCCGATGTTCTGAGTGTAGTTTTGATTCACCATCTACAAATTTAATTAAAACCAGTTTCGTGTTCTGAATGTAAGTGCCGTTAGAATCAAATAAAAACCCTTTTCATGTTCTGAGTGTAGTTGCAATTCACCGCATACAGATTTAATTAAAACCAGTTCAGAATGTAAGTGCCGCTAGAATCAAAGAAAAATCATCTTTTTGTTCTGAGTGTAGTTTTGATACACCGCATATTTGGTTTAATTTAAACCAGTTTTGTGTTATCAACATAACAATAAGTTGCCGATACATCGTGTACCTAGTGAAGCTTTGCATTTGAGTTGCATTCCATACGTATGCGTGATGAAGATGCAAATTCTATTACAGGCACACCACTCTCAATTTCTGCGAGCAGCTATATATAAATTTGTAGTAGAATTTATAAGCATTTTTTTTTTTTTTTTTTACATGAGCTCCACACAGGAGGCGCTGAGGAAAATAATTTTCCTCAGGGCCTATGTCATCTTTGGGGATGCTGTGTGGAGGGTTTTTTTAGGAAAAGGAAGGAGAGGAGAGTTCTGGGAAGGAAAAGGGTTTAAGGGGTGGGTAGAAATCTGGGGTTCAGTGTGTCTTGGTCATCCGCCTCCAAGACCTAGACAAACCTCACCCCATGAACCCGGGCATGATTTTATTGAAAGAGTACTCGGCACATGGAATTATAATCGGCATAAAAAAATAGAAAATATCTACCCAACCCCCACCCCCGGTCAGCGCTTGCAAATCTGCGGAAGAAGTACCTGTAGAAGTTGGGGAGGGGGGGGGGGGGAATATTCCTCCACCCCGGGCGGCCGAAACCCACGCTACACCACTGAGTGAAATACATATTTTAACAAATGTCTACGCCAATTAAGAGTGCTAGCTCTTGCGCTTGGCGTAGGAGTTATTTTATAATTTTGATTGGTGATGTTATGGTTGTTATTTTTTTTAAAGAATAATTTGACCTTTTATGTCTTTGTAAATATAATTATTGTGCATTTGTTGTGTTGAAAATATGTAGAGGAATTTGGATGTTAAATTTATGCCTTAATGATGAGATAAGTTAAAAAAATCAATTAAATTTTCTTTGAATATTATTTGTAATATTGAATCTTTTTTATGGAGGTCTTACACTTTGAAAAAAATTATGCTGAAGGGAATGTAGGTTGTCTTTTCAAAATTACTTAAAGAAATAATTTTTGTACCACTTTTACAGGACTTACATTTTTCTCCTATGCACTTCTCCATCCAATGATTCCATAATGAATTAGTGGTTGGGGGGGGGGAGGGGGAGGGAGGGCGGTGAGAGGGGGGGAGGTGGAAGAGGCGAAGTGGGAACCCCCCCTTACACCATGCGCGCGAAGCCGCAGGAAAAAGCTAGTATTATAATAAATAAATAATTCCACCTAAATAATGTTCTAACTTATCGAATAGTACCATACTTTCTTCCGTATAACCGTCATACAAAATGAACACCTCTTGAAAAACTTTTCAGGAGTGATAACGTCACACGATTCATTATAAGTGCGGTGTTTTTCAGGGGATCTTGAAAAATTAAAACTTTGAAAATTATTTTAAATATTAAAACAAACTCTAAAAAAATATATGAAGTTATTTAAGTCAGAAGGTCATTATTCATTAAAAAAAATGGACTGGAGTTCTCTATTACACCGAGGTACTTTTTTTTAGTTGTATGGTTTAATATGGTACATGAATTATTACAGACTTTTTTCTTACATTTTTTGTTGTGTATAATTATATTAATATTGGGGTAAGTTTTGAATTCATTTATTGAGAAAGGAATATATACTTTTTTTTGCATTAATTGTAAGTAGGCTTGTGAAGCTTGCCGTGCTGACGAAGTTTTCATTTCAAAAAAACACTTAGTAGTTTACATTTAGTTTCCAAAATTGTGAATTTTAGTAATTTACATCAAATGTTTTACACTGTATAATAGTTTTTCAATCCATTTTTATGCATGAAACAAATAGCCCCGTATTTTGCGTATAGCTTGAGAAAGATAACAATCGCGTACTGGCAACACAAAATATTACTGTCTTCGAATTCGAAACGCTTGTTTGACGCTTGACAGCTGACATCTCGGATGTCACATGGATTTCACCGATTTCACCATAGGTAAAAAATAAAGTTTAAAATAATAATTACTTTATTTTACATGTCTAATCTAATAGATAAATGTGATTTCCATTCAAAAACATTGGTTTTTAATTTTGTTTTTGGAAAAAACATTCATGTTCCCGAGCTGGCACATTGGTCGTTGGTGTTTGTTTTACTTGATATTATTTTGATTATTTCAATATACCTATATTTATTTATTTTAAATACTTCTTATTTATATATTACATCTAACTTATTTTTATATTACATCAGAAATTTATTACATAATTAGATCACCATGATACTGGAAGGAGGCTAGGAGTCAGACGGAGGAGAAGACGAAGAGGGCTGGCCAGTGGAATATTTAGAAGTTTTCCAGAATCCTGCAGAGGGATGCATTGAACCAAGCCAAGCCTCTTGGAATGGATCCATTGGTAGAAATCCATCAAGTACTTTTATCATTACATATTTCATTATTTATGCATTAAACCGCTTACTCGTTAATACGGAAAACTTTTTATCCAATCAGTTATATTTAGCTTTATTAATACGAAAAGTGAGTATTTATGTCGGGGGAGACAAAAAAACATGCAAAAAATGTGCATTTAACATTTTAATTTTGTTAAAATTAATTCACTCGCACGGTAACGCCATGTTCATTCATCGTTTTTATTTTAACATTTCATCAATGCTGCCAATCATAGAAAAATATTTTTTGCGTAAAACAAAGTGAATGCATCATTGACAAGTATTTGTAACAGTAGAACATGGAAAGAAATGTATTAAAATAATTACACAAACCCGCTAGACAAACCCTGCGTAGCCAAACAAACCATTCAAAACCTGGGATGTTTTTTAAAAGTATGATGAAAAGCGAATTTATTTTAGAGAATTTATTTTATAAGATTGGTACTTCCGACAAATGTCATATTTGATTGTCTATTAGCTAAAGGAACATGCCGTATTATCCGTGCATCAAACTTCGACAACACAAACGTTCCGTATTATCCGTGAGATGGACTAACTGCATATTTACCCATATTTCTTATTGCTAGCGATTATTGCGTTTGATGTTATTATAAAACGATGAACATGTCTGGGTTTTAAATGAAACTATGAAGTAATATTTTTTCATTTATAGACTTTGGAAGAGAGACAGCAGCCAGAGGGGGGGGAAGTCAGAGTCCTGCACTGTACACTGTACCCCTAGGACAGCCCGGTAAAGCCTCAACTTCCCATGGACGGAGAGCTGATCTACGGTGGATCAAGAAAGATTACGAGCATGTTGACTCTCACTGTGATCTGACCTTTTCAAACCCACCACTGAATATGTCTGTCTACAATATTTTTTATGTTTCATAGATGAAAACACTATAAAAAATATTGTTGAGTAGACAAATTTGTATTCTGTACAAAAAATAGCATTAGCGTAAACACCTCAGTCAACGAAATGAACTGATTTCTAGGAATGCACATCATGATGGGTATCCTCAAGTAACCGGCATTCCACCTTTACTGGGTAAACGATAAAAGGCTATCTCTTATCGCAGATGTCATGCCTAGAAATCGTTTCACTAAGTTGCGGTTGTGTTTTCATTTAAACAACAATAACACGTTGATTCCGAGAGGATGCCAGGGTTACGACAAACTATTTAAAATAAGGCCGTTGTCAAATGCCCCGCATGAAAATAAGGTCAAGGTGGAACCTGAGGAGTTCAATTCTGTAGACGAGCTCATGATACTGTTCAAAGGTAGAAGTAATTTGAAGCAATGCATAAAAAAATAAGCCACACGAGTGGGGCATCAAAGCCTTCTCCCGGGCGGTAGCCAGTCACAGTGTGGCCAGTGGGCAGTGGCCAGTAGCCAGGTAGGTGGGCTCGTCTATGATTTTGAGATGTACATGGGCAAAAACAGTAATGTGGGTGAGAAGACTGCCCGGTATGACGGTATAAGTGAAAACATTGTTTTTTTTTACATTAGCTCCACATACGAGGCCCTGGGGAAAATAATTCCCCGCAGGGCCTATTTCATCTTTGGGGATGCTGTGATGAGTGTCTTTTTAGGAGAGGAAGTTCTGGGAAGGAAAAGGGTATTAGGGGTGGGTAGGAATCTGGGGGTAAGTGTGTCCAGGAGTGACGGTCGTATAAATCCATCCCTCCCACTGCGGTGCAAGGTGATGAAGGTAGTTAGAAAGTTGATAAAGGGTATCCCTCCAAACCGTAATTTCAAAGTCTCCACTGACATTGTGTAATATTTTTTTATTCAAATGTGTATGAAATATCTAGTCCAGATATTGATCGTCCAGTTGATTTAGTCAGACATCTCCAAATCCTAAGTTTTGAGAAAATATATTCAAATGTCCACCATAAATCAAATATTAATTACACTTGTCTCTGTTTTAAATACTTAAAATGATGTAAAATAATACTGGGAGACTGTCTATTAATTAGTATGACATTTATTATTATGACATTTTGAAATATCCTACTAGTGATCTAGAATCCATTTGTCACATGAGAACGGGCCATTTCTACGACTCGGTCTTGAGTTCGACAGCTAAGCTGTGGAATGATTTGCCGGCCTCTGTGTTTCCTCCCTCCTACAAGACCTATGTTCACTCCTTCCCATGGGTGTAGGCACGGTAGGGCAAGGTGGAGCGTTTGCCCCATGTCTGGCCTGCCGATGCATGAGCTCTGGGATTGTCCACTGAGTCACATTTTCAAATTTACAGCACTTCATAGGATGGTTTTTCCTTTTTTCAGTTCTTATTATCTGCATCCATAAAGCCTTAAGCATGAATAAGTTGTTACCTACTCTAGATTTTTATTTTTTCCCCACCCTAAATCAAAACCTGGCTACGCTCATGCTCTTTCTTCTCCTCAAAAAGACCCTCCACACAGCATCTTTTAGATATTATTTTCCTCGGGGCCTCCCGTGTAGAGTTAATGTAAAAAAAAAATCATATATGATCTGTTCGGTTCTACCTGAGAATTGTATTTAATCTGGTTAATTGTTGGATACATGTGCACGTCGTAGAGGTGGACCCCTCTGCGGAGGCGGGTTCCAGTGCTCCAGGAAGGATACGCCAGTCCCACCCGCGCCCCGTGGAAGGTATCAGGTACATTGGCTGGAACATTTCCCACAGGTGCAAAGTGTTCCAAAGCAAACAAAGGTTCAATGTGAAAGGTGCACCTTTGTTTCACCTCCAGCAAAAAAATTTCAAATCATAGCATTTATCAATTAGGAACCGACCTAATATGTAAGCACATTTTATTTCTTTTAGATTTTTAATTTATTATATTATATATATATATATATAATATGTTGATAGGTTTAATTCCTTTTTATTAATTTCTAAATAAAACACTTGTGTTGCAAAGTTTTTTTTAACTAAGAAACGACATTTATGTTTATTAATATCACTTTGAATGGTTTTTTCTAACAATCAAATAATAGAATAACAAAACAAATGACAATCGATGATTGCATTCTAATTGACATTATAGGATTCAAATTTAAAGGGAATATATTTCCTTTACATCTCCCCCCCCCCGCGGGAAAGAAAATTATTGCAAAAATTTTCATTCATCTTCGATATCCTCTTCATGGTTCATCAATGCAGGTGCTGGAATTAATTTCGAGATGTGGAAAAAATTTGATTCTAATTTTTTTCGACCAGTATTTATCTTGTAAATTGAGTTTGATAATTTTTCTATTATTTTGTAGGGTCCGATTCTCAATTCGTCGAGCTTCTTCCTGTTAAGTTTGTTTCCATTCTCCACAAAAACAGTATCACCAACTTTGAAGTTAATATGTCTCCTGGTTTTATCGTAAATCATCTTGTTGTAATTATGTGACTTTATAGTATTTTCCAGAGCTTTTTTTCTGTCTTGAATCAAATCGATGTCAGTCTTCTTAAGTTTTAACTCATTTGGCAAAATCGTAACATCTGTGCCGTTAAGTAGGTACTGAGGCGCATAACCAGTGACAGTGTGCTCCGTTTCATTATAGTTTTTTACACAATTACGGGCTATAGTTGTCCAAGCCACTTTTAAGTCATTTTCGTTGATTTTGCATCTAATTTTATTGACTAGCGTTTGATTTAATCTTTCATTTAATCCATTTGAGAAAGGCGAGTTTACTGCAGTAAAAATGATTGGAATATTTTTTTCATCCAAAAATTTTTTGAATTCTCTAGAATTAAGACCCGGATATTGGTCTGATAGTATCATGCCAATGTCATTAGTTTCTGTGGAGTTTAAGAGTTTGATGAAATCGTTGGTATTTTGAGTTTTTGACGTCAAAATATATGCAAACCTCGTGAAATGATCTGATAGCAGGTGCAAGTATCTCTTTGTTGACCGTGAACCCCCAAAACCACCTATCGTATCAATAGAACATATTTCAAAAGGTTTTGTTGCGGGACCCAAGTAGGACATCAATCCATATTTATTTTGACCTCTTGATTTGTTCTTTAAACATACTGCACAACTTTCGCAAGTTCTCTTTATATTGTTTGTCATGTTTTCTGATGTGTACCATGAGCTTATCATTTTTTGCATTTGATTAATTCCTATGTGACCTAGGTCTGTGTGAACATTTTTGATAAAATCTATGCTGAATTTTTCTGATAGAATTATTTTTTCTTTTTTTTTTACTTTCTTGTAATAAACATTATTCTTCGATATCAATTTATCTTTTCTGCACTGTATCTTCTCATTTTTGACCTGATCTTTTAAGATATCTTCTAATTTTATTAAGTTGACAACTTTTAATTGCTCATCTTGGTTCTCATCTGGTTCTAAGACTGGGTTTCTGCTTAGACAATCAGCTTCAATATTGTACTTTCCTGGAGAATATTTAATTTGAAAATCATATTGGGATAAGTAATATGTTAAGTCACCAAGCTCTTCATCGGTTCTAGATTTGATATTCATATTTTCCAGCGGTTTGTGATCTGAATAAACTGTAAATGGTTTTCCTATCAACCAGTATTGCCAGTATCTCACTGCCTCTTTTATAGCTAAGCATTCTAAGTAAATTGCTTTTTTCTTTTTCTGTGCGCTGTTTAATTTTTTCGAAAAGTAAGCAACAGGTTTTTCTTTTCCATCAGATTGTGTCTGTTTTAAAATAGCTCCAACACCCTCTAGAGAAGCATCTGTATATATATTAATTGGTAAATCTTGATCAAAAATTTCCAAGATCGGTTGTGAGCATATTAGGTTTTTCATCGTTTCAAAAGCATTTTGGCATTTATCAGTCCAAATAAACTTTTGATTTTTCCTTAATAAATTATGCAAAGGATCTAGTATTATTGCACTCTTCGGAATGTACTCATGATAAAAGTTGATTTTTCCTAGAAATTGTCGCACATTCTTTTGTGTTTTTGGAATAGGAAAATTCTTTATTGAAATCAAATTATCCTTTACTGGCTTGACTGAATTATTCTGAATTATATGACCCAGATATTTTACCATATCTGATGCAAATGTGCATTTTGTAAATTTTAATCTAAAACCTTCTGTTTTGATTGCATTCAGCAGCTTTGTCAGATGATCAATGTGTTCAGCAAAAGTTTTTGAAAAAATAAGAATGTCATCTATGTAATTGACAGCAAATTCGTTTAGTTTATATTTTCTCAATATATTGCTTAATATCCTCTGAAAAATTGCCGGAGAAGTCTTCAATCCAAAAGGCAGGCAGGTCCATTGATAATGTCCCTCCTGTGTTACAAATCCTGTTTTTTTTTTTTTTGTCTTCAATCCGCAATGGAATAGACCAAAAGGCTGAGTTTATATCCAGCGTTGAAAAAAATTTGCAATTTCTGGTCTTTGTCATTAGGTCTTCAATCAATGGAAATGGTTGAGCTTGAGGTATTACTATTTTATTTAAGTCTCTGAAGTCTATGCATAATCTGGATTTTTTGTTTTCTTCTTTTTTAAATGCTAGAGTGACCGGTGCAGCAAATGGACTGTACGACTCTTCTATCAGTTTATTGTCTAATAATTTTGCTATTTGCTCTTCTATTTCCTTTTTATCTTCTACACTGCATCTGTAAGGCCTCTTACTACAATATTTATCCACTAATAAGTCTATCTTCGCTTCATATCCATTGACAGTGCCAACATCATATTTACTCTTCGCGAACACTGATGTGTATTTGTCTATTAGTTCATTTATTTCTGTTTTTTGATCATTATTTAAATGATTCATTGTTATTTTAAAATCTTCTTCTTTAACATGTTCGTTAAAATTAATTCTGTGTTTTTCTATATGATTAAATTTAGTATTCGTTTTCATATCTGTAGAATATTTTTCTTTTTTATTTGTATTATTTAGGCAGAGTTTCTGTGATATTTGTAAGTCTTCACTTTGGATAAGTTTGAAGTCTTTTATCATGTCTAATCCAATCAAAAAATCATACTTGAAATTGTGTTCATCAATAATGTACACATCAACTTTATTCTCCAATTCAAAAATTTTTATGTTTAACGTTGTCAAACCACTCGTCTTTTTAACACCATTAATCGTTACTAAATTTGCTTCATTCAAATTGTTTCCTTTTCCTTTTAGTTTCAATAATTTAGAATTAATTAGAGAAACATTTGAACCTGAATCATAAATTCCGTATATTTTTAATTTATCATTTAGTAATAGTTTGACTTTTATTAATGGTGTTACTATTAGTTTTTTTGATCATTTTCATTTAATTCAGTTTCTATCACTGAATTGTTTACATGTTTAATGGCATTTCTCTTAAATTTTTCATCCTCTTTTGTTTTGAACCAGCATGTAGCTTCAGGGTGGTAACGAATGCCCTTATTCAATTTTTCACAAATTTTACATGGATTTTTACCCCCATTTTTATTATGTTCTGCATTTCCAAATGTTTTCTTATTCATAAATCTTTTTTTGTTGACCATATGTTCATACTTGTTTACTTCATTAAACAAATCTACAGTATCTTGTAATCCTTCTCTATCGATCTTGTAAAGTATGAATTCTGGTAGTCCGGAAGCAACAAGATCTATCAAAGTACCGGTGTCAATTGATCTTCTCACATCCAATAGAAGTTTTTCTTTTCTCATAGCATAATCCAACAGAGAACCATCTTTGTATCTAAATGATAGTGCGTATGTGACAGGGTTCCATCCTTTGTTTGCAAATGATTCACAGAATTTGTTTTTCCATGTTGACCACTCTGAGTTCATTGTTAGTTTTATAATCATGGAACTGTACCAGTCTATACAAGATTTATCCATGAACAATCTGAGTATTTCTATTTTTTTTCCATCCATGGTCACATCAAACCGCAAACATTCTTTTTCAAACACTTCCATCCACTGGCTTGCATTTGTATTTTTAGTGCAGAATTTTTCTATAACAAACTTCTCAGCAATGTTTTTTAAGCTCTGTTGCTTATCTTCCATTAACTTTTCAATTAATTTTCCTAATGCATCTTCTTTTTGATGTACTTGTAAACTTTTTTCGTCCAATTCTTCGAGGTATTGGTCTCCAAACTGTAGGTTTCCATCTTCGTCTACATATGTTTTTTTTAGTTCTTCTGTCATGGTTAACCAGACTCTTCTAACCTGGTATCTTTTTTTCAAACTATTTTTTATTTTTCCAAAAGCACTAGTTTTCATTATCTCCTCGTGATAGCTGGCGGATCGTAGCATTTCTGGTATTGTAAACACTTTTCCATCATTTGTGACTATTTTTGTAATGCTAATAATATTTGATCTGCCATCGCATCCAGGTAATAGCGTAAATTCGAATTGAATTTTCTCCATTTTTGGTTTAAAACGAAATGTCGTTTTATAATATGTTGATAGGTTTAATTCCTTTTTATTAATTTCTAAATAAAACACTTGTGTTGCAAAGTTTTTTTTAACTAAGAAACGACATTTATGTTTATTAATATCACTTTGAATGGTTTTTTCTAACAATCAAATAATAGAATAACAAAACAAATGACAATCGATGATTGCATTCTAATTGACATTATAGGATTCAAATTTAAAGGGAATATATTTCCTTTACATATATATATATATATATATATATATATATATATATATATATATATATATGTTTATGTAATATGGCAGACTGGGATTGCACTATCCTCCCAGTCCTGCTGGAATAAAAACTTTAATGAAAGTAAAATGACTAAGACAGCCTTTAATTTTACAAGTAATGATAGCTATATTATCTCTGCTACTTTTTAATGTGGTATGTAAATAAAAATATGTTTTATAAAAAAATATTTCATTTATCTTCACACTAATAAATTACGCACCTCTCTCTACCACAGTTGTTAAAACAACGCTAAATAGTGCCAGTTACTAAGCTGTTAAATATTTCTTTAAGTTTAAGGAAATTTATCTGGTGAGAATTATATTGTGATTGAATTGATACAACTACAGTAAATAAATACACACAAGGTCTTCTACAATTTATTTTTATGCATTCACAAATGGCGCCAATTAAATTATTTTAGGTTATTAATACTTTTTGCACGTTACGATTAAAAATATTAAGGTATATTAATTGTTTGCGCCCGAACACATTTAATATGAATATAAATAAATAGTTTTGTCCATAAACAAACCCAAATCTTTCAAGAAAGGCTGAAAAATTCAATTTTGTATCGGTGACTCAATCCAATATTGTATTTTTCAGCCTTTCATGAAAGATTTGGGTTTATTTATGGACAAAACTATTTATTCATATTAAATATGTACGGTCGCAAACAATTAATTCACCTCAATATTTTAAAGCAAAACGTGCAAGAAGTATTAAAAACCTAAAATAATTTGATTGGCGCCATCTGTGAATGCGTAGATTAAAACGTACGCGACGTTTAACCTTAAGAGGAACGGCTGCGCAGCCTTTTTCAAACAAATTTTAAATTTGTATTTGAGCCCAAAATACTCGTACATACTGAATTTTATTTTTTTTCCAAATGTGTATAAAACATCTAGAACAGATACTGATCGTCCAGTTAATTAATAAGATATCTCCAAATACTAAGTTTTGAGATAAAATGAGGAAAGGAACATTTGAATGTTCACTATAAATCAAATATTATTTACACTTGTCTGTGTTTTACATACTAAAAATAATACAAAATAACCCCGGGAGGCATAATGGTCCAGGTCCGGTACATTAGTAAGAAAATTTTGAAATATCCTGCTATAGACCCAGAAAACATCAACACTTTGTTTAATTCACTACAAGTTTTTGTGCATTATAATAGATGTTGGTGGTGTTTATGAGTAAACTGAGTATTGTACCAGATAGAGGGTACACTTTTGCAAATAACTGCATACTCAACTTAAATATCGGTTTTTCGGAGTTGTCTGACCAATGAACTGAATGATCGATATGTATTTTATATTACGACATACAGGCCATTAAGTAGTCAATTTTTCATAATTTTAGGGGTTTTAAATTACACATATATTTACAAGGGCGGATCCGGGATTTTTTTCTGGGGGGGCACAATGGGCGGACAGGCAAAAAAATCAACAATTACTGTTAGAAATAAACAAGTTCAAGTATGTATAGGAAGGTTTATGAAAGTGTTAAAACAATAGAAAAATTAAAAGTTTAATAAAGATAGTTTTCTGTACTGTGATGGAATCTCCACAGTACACAAAAATACCGTTTGGGGGGGCACCCGTGCCCCCCCCCCCCCCCCCCTAAATCCGCCCTTGTATATTTATTTGAAAGTGCTGTTCCCGTCATAGTAAAAGATTATAATTTTTATATGGGAGGTGTTATCATTGCAGTGTGCTAGTTGAGTTGTATGCATCACCAACATAGTTCCCACGACCGGTCAGTGACTGAGTTGGCTTGGAATCTTGAAGAGATAAGTAGGGAGGAAATACAGAGGCTGGCAAATCGGTCCACCGACGAGCTGTTGAACTCAAGAACGAGAAATAGAAATGACCCTTCCTCATGTGACAAATGTCATGACCGACCCAGTGGCTGAGTTGGCATCGCGTCCTGGAGTCCCATTGTTCGATTCCTTAGCTGGCTAAGTCCTCCATCACGACACAAGCAAAATAGTCAGGTTTTTTTGTAACCCGGGAATGTTTGTCTTTCTTTTTTAAAAAATAGAGTTTATATTTTATGTACAAGGTTGATATGTTTTTTTTTTTTAAAGAAAGTCAAACATTCCCGAGTTACGAATAACCTGACAATGTTTGAAAATCTCCTACTACCAACACAGTCAGCCGAAAATTTTGTTTGTGTCGTGAAGGAGGACTTAGCCAGCCGAAGAATTGAACACGCGATGTCCGGGTGGGACGCGTGTTGGATTGCCAACCCAGCCACTGACCGGTCCTGACATTTCACACGAGAACGGGTCATTTTTCCGACTGGTTCTTGAGTTCAACAGCTCGGCGGTGGAACGAGCATCCGTGCTTCCTCCTCCTACAACTTGGGTCTCTTCAAGACCCATGTTCAGTCCTTCCTCTCCTCAAAAAGACCGTCCACACAGCATCTTTTAGAAATTATTTTCCTCAGGGCCTCCTGTGTGGAGTTAGTATAAAAAAAATATCAACGTATGATCTGTTTTTCAAATCCTAGCATAACCTAGACAATCTTTAATTTATATAATTGGTAAATATCGGTTCGGACTGGCCACGCTTATTACGAATAATTTTTAGAAAAAAACTTTAGATTCGCCTTAATTACTATAAAAGGAAACTTTTTGGCTTTGGGGCGGCGGAAAATAATGCATTTTAATTTCCAATTGCATAAAACCAAAATTCGCTTCGCGACTGACACAGCGAAAATCCGCGGCCGTACATGTCACTGTGATGTTGGTATCCTTGATAAATTAACAAGAGCTAATACGACTGTAGCTGACTTCGTGGGATAAGGCGCGTAATTATGAAATTTGTCTAGCGGGCTTGTTTGTGTAACATGGTTTGTGATACAAAAGAAAGTGCCCCTTTATAACGCCTACTCGCGTCAAGGCAGGAAAAACATCCCAGTTTTCAAGTGGCTTAGCGGCTACGCTAGGTTTGTGTAACATGGTTTGTGATTCGCGGTATTTCATGTAGGTATCCCACGAAGTCAGCTACAGTCCATAACAGTGACAGCAAGTGACAGCTACGGCCGCGGATTTTCGCTGCGTCGGTTCGCGAAGTGAATTTTGGTTTTATGCAATTGAAAATTAAATTGCATTATTTTCCGCCGCCCCAAAGCCAAAAAGTTTCCTTTTATAGTAATTAAGGCGAATCTAAAGTTTTTTTCTAAAAATTATTCGTAATAAGCGTGGCCAGTCCGAACCGATAATTACCATATAATTTAATGTAAGTAGTATGTAAATAAAAATATGTTTTATAAGGTAACCAAAATGTTTCATTTATATTCATACTAACAAATTATGCACATCTCTCTACAACAGTTGTTAAAACAACGCTAAATAATGCCAGTACACATAATAAACTGCTAAATATTTCTGTCTTGGATGAGAATTACATTGTAATTGAATTTATACAACACTGTAAAATAAGTACACTTAAGTTATTCTACAATTTATTGTAAATTCACTTTGTGGCATCATTCTAATGAAAATAATTAAATATGAAAATAATTAACTTCACCCTTTTAAACATTATCAAAATAATTATAATATGCTTGTAGCCTCACTGATAATATGGTCATTTTTTATTAAAATACTGGTTTACAATTTCATTCATATAAATAATTTGTCACCGCCGCTAAAACTGTCAAAACTTGATAGGTGACAGCTGACAAGCATGTGATTGGTGATAGGTATCATCTTAGTTATGGTCAAAACTGTAGCAAAAACTTTTGAACTGCACGACATGTCCCGCGACACACCACAGTTCGCTCCGAACGCTTGAAAATCAGTTTACACGTACACTTCCGCGCGAGGGTCGCCCAAGGTCACCCCTTCAACGATTTCGCCTGCCCGCGGCAGTGTTGCCAACAGTTAGCTATGCCAAATTGCTAGACATCTTACAAATGTTGCTAGATTGCCAGTTTTTTTTACCCCAAAAAGTTGCTAGAAGTAGCTAAACGTTAAAGTAGGTAGATAAGGGAACGTACCCATACTACGTGACCAACTTTGTGCAATTTTTAACCCCCCCCCCCCGGTGACCAAAAACCTAAGCACTCCGCCGCTTATTTGTACCAAGCGTGGTATTTTGAAGACCCCCCCCCCCTAAACGTGTCACGTAGTAAGGGGGCGTTCAAGTATTACGTAACGCAATTTCGGAAGATTTGTATCCCCCCCCATGTAACGCACCGTAAGGTTTTTCCGTTTCACCCCCCCCCCCCTAATAAGGAATAAATAAATACAAATAAATAAATTTGGACAACTTATATAGCGCTGTTTTTGCGAAAAATCGCCTCAAGAGCGCTGTCAATGCCAACTTCGAAGATTTTAATTCTCTCGTTTTTTTATATAAATAAAAAAACGAGAGAATTAAAACGTGTTGTTCGAACCCCCCCTCCCCCCCCCCCCGTAACGCACAGTAACGTTTCACAAGACCCCCCCTCCCCCCCCAAGTGCGTTAAGTAATACTTGAACGGCCCCCAAGGGTACGTTCCCTAAGTTACAATAAAATGACAAATTCTGACAATCGTTTTTATTTCCAGGTTTTATATGGATAAAACAAAACAACACAAGGTAGAATAAGAGTAGTGCGTACTATTTTGGTTGCATTCTGTCTGTCGTAGCTAGCTAGCGCACAGAACAATATTACAGTGCCACAAAGTTATCTGTTCCGGTGGTGGTGTCGCTAGTTGTGAACAAATATATCATAGAAATATCAAAGTTTGTGGCACTGTACTCCAAAAAGGGAGAGCTAGTGCAGCAGGAAACGGGGATTTTCCGGCCAACGCCACTTATACCATAGCGTCTATGACCATAGAGTCGCGTTTGGTTTTTACTTTTTACTATACGACGTAGCGTTTTATATTCTCTCATGACGAAATCGAAATGTCAAACAATGACGAAAAGTTGCTATAAAAAGTAGCTAAAAAGTTTAGCTACAAGTTTCATTAAAATGTAGCTGTCTGACATCAAATAATAGCTAGATCTAGCTATAAAGTTGCTAAGTTGGCAACACTGGCCCGCGGAAGTGTGGCGACTTTTTTACCCAAAATAGTGTACCTGTTTGGCCTGCAGGCGGACACGGCGTTTCGGCGGGCTGCTTGGCGAACACCATAGACATCCACCGTCGTGAGGGCACAGTTGTATGGAGCTTCTATAATATTTCTATAATCTATGGTCAAAACTGACGCTTTGGCCTGCCCGCGGAAGTGGGGTGACTTTTTAGCGCAAGGGGTCGGCCGGCAGGCGGACACGGCGTTTCGGCGGGAGGGTCGCATGCCGCTTTAGCCTGGGGGCGAGGCACGCGGTCGGAAGTGTACGTGTGCCCCGGCCAATTGGGGTTCTGCAAATCGTTTGGTGAGTAGACCCTATTAATCGATAAATATATTTCGAAAACGGGAAAAAATAAATTGTGATTGTGAATCAATCTACAAAGCGAAATCATTTTAACTTTGATTTTTTGAATTCTGTACGTGCCATTCGGGATTTTATTTTTAAAGAAGAAAATAATTTTAAAAAATTATTAGAATATGTGTCGCGATGCTATTTAGATTAATTTAAAAAATAACAGAATATGAGCTTTTACTATTTGAATTGTCAGATAATTAATTTAATAAAGTGGTAAATATTTTCACTGTAACATGGTTGTCTTTATTGTATCAGTCTACAGCTTATTATTCCTCCACCGAAGGGGCAGACTGCCAAGGAGGGCTCCTCTTGTTGGCTCTTGGAATGAAGTATTGTGAGAATTGATTTTTATGGCAATAGGGGACATACATTAATTACGTGAGCAGTTATTCTTCCAATCTCGACCCCTCCTCCCCCCCTTGGTGAGATATATTTGGGCCATTTCATAGATTCTTTGCAAGTAACGTGAGACTTTGCTGGACCCCCCTACCCCCTTTTATGCTCACGTAATTAATGTATGCTCCCATAACAGAAACGCTTGCAGCTGCTTGCAGAGGTGTTAGTTACCCAATAAATGGTTCCCAAGGCAGTACCCATGCCCGAATCCGAAATAGAATCTATTTACTTACTTTAAAAAAATGAAACGATTATGCATGAAATTTGTCCCGCAAGAGAAAAAAAAACTGAAAGAAGAAGAAAAGGAAGTTCTCGTCCAAAATATTTAAAAATTATTGATTAAAAACGATGCAGTTTTTTTTAGTTTGCTAAGCTTCTGTAAAATAATATTTGCATTCAAGATAGTAATATATTTTTCCGATTACATGAAGCAAAAATTAGAAAAATGAATAAGAAAAGAACCATACCTTTCACCTAATGCAAATAATATTTGTAAAAGATACCGTGGTACGTTTTATGCCAAACTCTGTACCCAGTATATTTATGTCTGTATCTAATAGTAATAGTTTAAAACGTTTAATAATTTTATTTTTTTTACGGTGTGATTTTTATTTTAGATTTTTCATCACCTTTTAAAATAAAATTAGTACCTACTTACTCATTCGAGCTGGATGAATAACAAGTAAAAGCAATATCCAGCCAGCAAAAAGCCTATCACAATTCACAAAAGCTTTGCTTACTACCTAACCTCAAAATTAAGAAATGAATATTGAACTGTCAATAATTATAAATGTTCATATATTATATAGCAAGTATAAGTGTGATATGATTACTATTTTGTTTTTTTTTCTACTGTAGTGAAATATGAATTGCCTTAATGAAACCATCAGAATATTGTATTACCGAGCTCGGCGAACAGGATATCGATAATGGCAGTAGCGAGTTGGATGATATCCGGCAGAAGTTTACGAAACGGACGAAATAACAGAAGTACGTTTGTAGTTTTGTTATTTATCGGTTGATTCGAAGTTATTTTAAGTATTTATTTATTTGTCAGATTTTTTTGACGGCCGCACCGTTATGGATTTAGTGCCAAACAAATATTCCATGTTCACATTACAAAAACAAATCAGTGTATTCATACGAAGTTACCTTGTTTCTTGTTTATTTTGTTTTATTTGGAGAAGCGTACGATTAGATGAATTGATGTGTGGTGAAATAAATTCTATATTTACTTTTTTGTGGTTTGTTTTCATTGATTGACACAAAAATATACATTTATTGTTTTCATTTTGACATACCTAATGTGTTTTGTTGATACTTTATTTATTCTCGTCGTGCTATTGAACTATAATAAAGTTAATGTAATTGCACATTGTACTAACATTATTGTCACATATTTCATTATTTTTTTATTATTATTTTGAAGTATTATCAATTGATTTATTTATGTTTATAATATTATTTCCTACTTCCAAAAGTGTGTTATTGTAGGAATTATCAATGAAATATTTGTATTTGATTGTGTAATATATCAAATAAGTGTTAGTCATTACCTGAGTGGCACAAAGTTAACATTTAATTTTGTTTGTGTGTGATTCTTAACAACTTTGTCTAGTTCACTCGCAGTCTCCATTTAAAGTTGTATATTTCTAGGTCGATTAGCTGCTGAGGAAGACTTGTACAAATTAGATCCAGTTAAGAGTCCCAAACAGAACACTTGTGATATCCTCCGCGGGCTCTGCTGCCGGTCGGGAGTGTTCTACGATGTGCTGTCCCCCAAATCTCCCAGCGCCTCCCCCACGGTTATCGACGAAGCTGGCACAACCAGAGCTCTGGCTAAAACCATCATCTCGGATGCCAAGAGATTGTCCTACCTGAATGCTCTGGTGAAACTACTTTCCAAGGATGAATCCAGACAAAAGTTGGGCTTTACAACAGAAGAATTACTCTGTTGGTAAGAATCTACAACATCTATATAATATAACACTCTTCTCAAATTTTGATGTGATTTCATAAATAAAAGATAATAAATTGATATTATTTTAGTTATCGTTAAAAGTTGTAACGATCGTGGAATGTGCAAATCTTAATTGGTATTTTAATTTATTCTTTTCCGTTATTAACTGTTATAATAAATAGTCTTATGCCCAGACACTCCATAATTTATTGAATTGTGGGTGCTTAACCCGTGCTGAGGCTGCTTTATAAGCACCTCTCTTCATTGTGCGATCATTCTGTGTTAGTTTGTTTCTATTTTAATAATAATAATAAATTGTTTTCAGCTTACGGATAAGCCTGGTTCATGAGTCTACGCAGGTGCGTGCGGGAACATTACGAGCGGTGCGCTATGTTCTCCGCTGTGAGGCGGATGTTGTTGCCTTTAATTCTCTGAGGCTACCCTACCTGGTCACAAGGTATGCTCAGATATAATTTACTAAAGAAATGTCATTTAGTTTTTCTATGAACACACTTCAGGCGGGCGAAAACAAGCTGCCCGTTCGAGAAAATGGAATCTGCTTTAAACCGATACGTCTTTGAAAATAATAAGTACATTGAATAATATTTTTTATTTAGTGCTCGCCGTACCCCAACTATGAAAGTATTCGGCAAGTATCTTTTCTCGGAAGATTTTTCAATGTTGATGAGTGTTTCAGGCTGATAATTATTGCTTATAATAATTGTTACCCTTTGTGCTATGCATAAAAATCTTGTCTAAATGTTAGTTTATAAATTAAAAATAATAATTAATATTTGACAAGTTTAAGTATTTCCCCAATAAATGTAGTCATAATTTGTCTCGACGCCACCTAGCGAGGGATTTAACACTTACAATGTCTCTCTCGCAAAAATAAAGTTGGTTGTTTTCAGGTGGAAAGAATATAATAAGCAGTAATTGTTGAATGAAACACTAGTATATATTGAATTATTTGGCGGGTATTTGATAAGCCCCTATAGCTCAGTGGTCAAGAGCAGCTGACCGGCAATCAGAAGGACACGGGTTCATGTCCCGTTGGCGGCAAGTATCTTTTCTCGGAAGATTTTTCAATGTTGATGAGTGTTTCAGGCTGATAATTATTGCTTATAATAATTGTCACATTTTCAACTTATAATAATGGAAGTGGGTGGATTTTCAACATTCTGAGATTATTTATAGATAAAAGTATTTATTAAAAATTTCACCTCTGCACTTTTTCTTCAATTGAAAAACAATTTTGCTTCACGGAACTCATTTGTCGAGCTTTTAACCTAGTCACAACAGATGATAAATACTGGCTGTGATTTAAGCACTCTAATAAGGATATTAACCCATTACCTCCATGATTTTATTTTTATTTTTATAAACTTGAATCATTATTATAAACCGATAGTATAGACTTAAAGGAGTGCCCAAAATCAGTTTTAGAATTTTCCGCCCCCCCACCCTCTCACCAGAGCTTCTAGAAAATTGATGCTCAAACGCAACGCTTGGAGGTAACCCCCCTAAGCAAAATTTACGTCAACTATGGGTAAAATGCAGTAAACTGTATGATTTATATTGATAATTTAAAATAAATAATTGCCATTGTTTATAATTCAATGAAAAAACAATTTATTAATGGAAAATACGCAAAATAACAAATAATTCAATATTAGAAAAAACATTCAAGAATGAGGAAAACTAACCAAATCTAACCAAATTATTCTCTAAGTGATACCGTTCGAAGCAGTCAAAATGAAGGGCGCGGTTGCAGGCCCGGCATCGATAGACCGTTGGATTTTTTTTACACAGAGCACAACGAATACGAGTTTCTCCACGATATGGCAAATGAAATTCTTGCATTCGAGGCACATGATTCCCATCTTCTGCGTCATGGCCTTCCTTTACACGAGATTCTCCGAATTCGGCATTGACCTGATTTGGAAAAGACAATAAAAGAGTACGGGTAACCTCCACACGGAATGCCTTCTGGGAAGGTTTTCTCTGTCGCCTAGTCATCTGGTTTCCCATATCATGCTCGTACTTCCTCAAGAAGCATTGCAACTTCCATCCATTTACAAGAGCGCTGCTGAGGCAAGATACAAATAAAGGCCAGTACCACTTCTTTGACCGAATGTTGACCCGATAATTTTGAATACCATTATCATGGAGGTCTACTCCACCCATTCCTAAATTATAATTTCGTATTGGCGTCGGGCAATCGATTTTTTTTTTGTATGCTTCCTCCAAAACTTTGCCTTTTTTGTCTTTCTTCGATTTCTGCCAACGCTGCACTTGACTTACTGGCTCCATTCGATCATAGTTCGTGGCAACTGTTACTTCACGGTTGTCCTGCCAACGGCATACGAGGATTTGGTTTTCTACGTCTACCACCGCATCAAATTCACCTGTAATTATAAAAGCGGTGAGAGGTACACTTTGACTAGGTAAATGAACGCTATGCACAAGGGAAATAAATATAAAAGAAAATGTTACCTTTAGGCAATTGCTTTCCTGTCTTCAACTTTCCTGAAGCTTCAAGGTTAGGGAAGCGAATTGATTTACATGTGCCAGTAGCGCACATTCTCTTATCCTTCAGGATACACATCAAATGGTGAGATGTGAAGAAATTGTCCATAAAAAGCTCATGGCGTGCGGGGAACTCTATATATTCCATCATAGACAGTACGACGGACGATCCCTGACCTAATTCGGGGTCGTATGTATCAGATGCTCCGGAATACGGCATTGCTTGGAACAGGTAGCCTTCGGAGGAAGCAAGACACCAAATCTTGTAGCCAAATTTGATTGGCTTATTCTGAATGTACATCTTGCAAGAATGTCGACCGAAATATGGCACCATTTGCTCGTCGATGGAAAGTTTTTGTGCAAAAACACCAAATTGAAGATATTTCACGTTCAGCATGTTGAACAATGGACGAACCTACAAGGAAAGATGGAACGATTAACTTTAGTCGAGAATAATAAATATAAAAAACTTTATGTTATGGCTACTATACCTTAGCCATTCTGTCGGTTTTATCTAGATTGTTGTTATCGCAAAAATGTATATAGCGCTTTATAAGCTCGAAACGTGGTCGTTTGATTCCCTTTTTGATGATGCTTACACCCAAGGTCGGGTCAGACGAATAATAATCTGTGGTAGATGGCAATGTATTGTAGCCGGTCAACACAAGAAAACCAAGAAAACGCTTCAATTCGTATATATCTAACTGGAATTCGGTATTGCTTTTAAATCGAGCGTATTTGATTGTACTCTCAAGAATAAACTGAAGCACTTCGTCATCAAAGAATAATGAAAACAATTGGAAAGCATTATAAGACTTCAACTTTTCGTACATATCTTTATGCACCACATTCAGCGGTTCAGGAACGCAACAGATATGGCTGGTGTTTCTTTTCAATGCCTTAGACCACTTTTGTTTATAGTGAGACTTCTTTTTGTACTGTAGTTTTGATTTTTTGGCTGGTGGTGCATTTGAAATAGATATTCGCAAGGTGTTACGACTCGTACCAGATGATGTCGAAGGCTGATTCCAGTCAACGTCATTAGCGAAATCATCTGGTTCATGCTCGGCATGGCATGACTCATCAATTTTCTCAATTTCGATGTTGCGCTCGATAACGAATGTGCCGGCAATATCTCGAAAGTTATCCACCTCCGCATCTTCGTTAAATGCCATCAAATCATCGTCAATATGCTCTTCGTCCGTCTGTTCATCGACGTTCTCTGGAGGAATCACAACAACAGCGCGCACATTATTGTCATCACTTTCACAATCGCTAAAAGAGCGCTCCAACTCTGCTATCATTTCATCGTGATTTAATGGTTTCGTATTATAACGACGAATAAGAGTCGAAGAAGTAGGTATTTTCGACATGTTTGATCAAAATATACGAAAACCGCAGACAAACTATTAATTTTAATAAAAATCACTCACAAAAACACTAAAAAACCGTATTGTTTGAAGTAAAGTTAACCAAAAACGTATGTAAACACTGTGACAGCTAACCTCCAAACGTTGCGCGCAGGCATCAACTGATTTCAGTGACATCTAGCGGTCATCTTATGCATAAAATACTATGTTGAAACAGTGTTGCCAACCATTTAACCTTTTGATAACAATATGTGATTCACACATGTTTTATTTTTTTCTGTTTAAATTTTTTTTTTTTTATTTCAAAATGGGTCTATTTTCAGGGTTTTAGTAAAAAAATTATTAAAAATATAATAATTAATCAAATTTATTAAATGATGTTAATTATTGAAAGCTAACATACCAATCTGTAAGTGCTGCATAAAAACTTGGTGGGATTTAGCTTTATTCACAGTGAAAAAAAATCATACTTTTCATCTATTTTTTTGATGCCTATAGACATCGTCATGGAGGTAATGGGGTAACCTGGCGTGGGGCGGTGAGGTATTGGTGCGTAGGTTTTGTAAACAAAACACTGCGTGTCGTTCTAACCGGACGAATTATATTAAAATAGGTCGCTTTAAGCAGTTGGTCGCTTAAAACTAATTAACTTAAAACTAAACGGATTTGTTTTGACTGGTACTTAACTATGAAACCTAACTTGAGTTTGCATTGTCGTCGCTAAAAATGGTAAACTGTTATAAGCGAAGTCGTTATATCCGAATTCTACTATTTATGCGTATGCAATATATATAATGAACATTAACTCCAGTCTGAAGATGGCCGTGAAAGCTTGAAATCTCTCCGGAAAAAAAAACTTAATTGTTTAACGTGTGTTTAAAAACTGATTTATAAAAAAGATTTCTTTTAATAATGATTGTGTAATGTAGATGCATGGATGTGGTGCTGCGCAACGAGATGGAGCGGGTGCAAGCCCTGCGCGTGGTACGGCGGGCGCTGCGGCTGGGCGCGGGGCGGCTGGAGGCAGCCCTCGCACGTGCCCTGCTTGCCGTGCCCGCCGCCGCACCCGAGGACAAGGACCGCCTCATGCGCGCTTGCCTCGCCGTGCTGTGCGAACTGGGTATGTATTACTCTCATGAGATTCTCTGAAATGCCGCTTTCAAGGCTATTTCTATTCCTACCCCACTTGATGACATCTAACTAATTAACCACCACAATAATAATAATAATAATAATAAGCCTTTTTATTCTGGACTTCTGTTAGGTATGTATTAGACATGATCTTATTTGTTATAGTATATCCCGAAGCTCAGTTTGCCTCTTGGCATAGGCCTCCTCTAACATTTTCCATTTCATTGATACTGAACTATGTCAACCGGGCAAATTCTGACTCCCAACTAAATGCTGCAAAAAACTAATAATTGACTCGGAAAATCGGAAACAAACAAAAATTAACAATCAAAACCAATTAACAAAAAGTCTCCCAATTCGGCTGGTCCCCGCGGGAGTTATAGACCACCACCCCCACCCTCTAACCACCACAATGTTTCACCCAAAGATATTGAAATATAAGTAGATGTGCTATCTATCTGCTGTTTTTACTATGTGGGTCTGCGCTTCCGGGTGTCGCCGATATTGTTTACCAATTAACAAATAAACTAAAAGAACAAATAATTAACGAATAAACCAAATGAACGTTAAACTAAATGAACGAATTCTTTCCTTATTCAAAATATATTAACCAATATTAATGCACATTTTCAAAAAATCACCGAAATGAACAAATTCTTTTTGTATGAAAACTACGCTAATTAGCGCGTAGTCCGGCGACAGTTGCGCGGACACCATAGCATATCTCTTCTGTATTTGAATATCTTTGGTTTCACCACAGGGGTAGGCAGAGAGGATAGACCATCCACAACCTGTCTTGGGATGCACTCCTTGCTTCATTCACGACAACTCAGTGGCATTTCAACACCCCTTTGAAAATTCATTAAAAGTTATGAAAAACAAAATTTAAAAAATAGCTCATAACCTAACCTAATGTAACCTATTTAACCATTTTTTTTACCCTCTCTTTAATGACCAAAGGAGGTGTTGTTAAGTTGTCCGGTCACAGTCTCAAGCATACTCTTCTCGTCACCCGAGTTCTTAATTGTGCAAACTACCATTTTATCGAAAATGAGTTTTAAATCCAATCATGTTAAGGATACAATTTCGCATCGTTAGATAAATAAAAAATAGTTTTACGAGCCATATACAATTAATTACAAGCTTTTTAAAATATCAATGTCCACAACAATATTCTAAAAGTGAGTTCTTAATTAGTTAAACTCCTTCTTAGTTCAATCTCATTTGCCACGAAATAAAATTTGCGGGCTAGATTAGTCAAACTCCACCAATCGACCAATCACAGCACGCCGATCCACGATACCGCGCCGCCATGTTGTTTGTTTACTTCACCTTGTTTTTGTTATTGTGGTTTGTTACGCGGAAGCAAAAGGCATTTAATTGTATTACAAGTGAGTTTTTGAATAACGAAATTACAACAAAATGTCTAAAACTATTGACAAAGATCATACATTGCAAGCAGTGCTGAAATAGAGCGGTTAGTATTAGTTTTAAGTATCTTTATCAATGACGTTTCAGTTTTTTTTTATAAATGGCAAGGAACTCTGTAATACAGTGTTCATTTTTCGGTTTTAACTCAGTTCTCCTTTCCAAAGAGTTTTTATTGTCGAAATCAGTTTTGTTGATTATCATTTCATATTAAAGTTAGAAGTTCAATTCGAAATTGTCAGTTTATCCGTATTTGTATGAAGGCTTTGTTTGACATTTAAGAATAAGTCCAGTCATTAGGCAGTTTGTTGATATAAATTCTGGTGCAGTTCTGATTTTTTCCTCATTTATGTGTTGTGGGGTGATCCGAGTTTCGCCAACAAAAATATGGTTGGGATTTGAGTTTTAGCTAAAGAACATGAAAAAAAAGAGTTTTTCCAGGATTTTAATTATAACTCAATAACTATTGACTCTGTGAAAAATATTTTATTATTTATGAATTACGCCGCTTTTTTTACATGAATACCGCACAAGAGTCCCAACTGCTCCCGTCTGGAGCCAGTGGGACTATGGCATCCCCAATTGGGGTATGTTGTGAAGCTGTAGGTAGTGGGGAGGGGAAGGAGATAGGGAAGAGGAAGGTGGGGAAGTACCTGGCTATTCAGATCTGGTCACCAAACACGGCGGAAGCCATTTCAAGCAACGTTTCAATTCAGAATGGTGGTCTTACACCAGGGCGATACTGAGAGTATCTTCCACTCTGGAACGTGCCGCAAATATACTATATATTATTTTAAATGAATAAATTGTGAAGTACACAAATTAATCAAATAAAATTTATTTGCCACGCCGGAATTCGATCCCGCGACCTTCGGAATGCTAGTCAGGCGCCTTACCGCTGCACTACGCCGGCCGTCTGGTAATACGCAATATTTCTTATTCAAACAGTTAGATTTATCTTTATTATCACGCAAAGTGAGTATTTATGTCGGGGGAGACAAAAAACATGCAAAAAATAGGCATTCAACATATTAATTATGTTTAAATTAATTCATTTACGCGGTAACGCCATTTTCATATGTATTCAAGATTAAGATTATTGAAATCGGTATAAAAATGTTTTAATTCATTATTCTCATATGGTTTTTATTTTCCTCACAAAAAAAATTCAATAAATTTAAAAAATATTTTAATGTGTTTCAATTATAGTTTTATTATTTTTTTTTAATTATCTTTGCATGACCTTTTCAAAACGTTCCCGTTCCCGCCCCGTTCCCCTCAGGCGTCCCCTCTGCCTTATTCTCAGATTGTTTGTAGTTTTCCCACGAAAACGCATTTCAAAAAATTTTTAACAAATTTTAATGTGTTTCAATTATAGCTATGGTATTTTTTAAAATAATTATCGCTGCACGTCCATTCCCATGCGTTCCCGTTCCCGCCCCGTCCACCTTCCACGGTCCCTTCCGCGTTCCCCTTTCACCTTCCAACCCCTCCCCCCTCCCGCTTCCACTTTCCCCGTCGCCCCTCCCTTGTTTCACTCCCGCGACTCCCTCCGCTTCGTTCCTTCCTTCCTCCCTCCCAGATTCCCCACCCCCCCTTCCCTCCTACCGCCTAACTTTGTAAAATACACACATTTTTCAAACAACTCGCGAGCCGCCTAATGTATTTTTTTAAAATAAATATCATTAAGTCAGAGCTCACCATTATACATAGAAACCTTCGCGGTTTCAGCACAACAACTGACCAAAGTTTCACCACAATCGGTTAAATTGTGTAGGAAATAATAAGATAATTTTAAGCAAATTTCATAACCCCAGATCTGACCATTACATATGTTCAGGATCTCAACTTCCGCTCTCCTGACAGAGCAATCCGGCGTGGTAACACCAGATTCCGAAAGGAAGTGTGGCTGGAGTAACTCTTCAATAATAACTCCAGCTCTTGAATACTGGTCTTTATTCAAACAATAAAAAGACCCGTAGGGTAGCTCATGTACGGTGAGCCCAATAATGCTATCTCTCTCCGCGGTTTTTATAACCCACATGCAGTGAAAACCTGGCAGCAGACGTTTTGCCAAAAACGACCCGCCCAAGACGGATGGTAACAAGAGAAGAAGAAATTAAAAAATCCGTGGCAATACGAAATCGCCTTGGCAATCAAAAAAATGTTGCCACAACCATTAGGGTGACAATCACAAAAAATTAATATTTCAGTACCTGAAATCTTAACAGAGACCTTCGCTGCCGTTCGTAAAAAAACTCACCAAAGTTTCACCGGAAGCGCAGAAAATAATAAGGTAATTTTTATGAAAATTACATAACGCCAGAGCTCATCATTATATACAGAAATTTTCGCAGGCATGCGCACAAAACCTCACCAAAGTTTCATCGCAATCGGATGAATAGTTTAGGAAATAATGAAGGAAAATTTAATAACACCAGATCTCACTTAATTGCAAATTTGATAACACCAGAACTCTCCATTGCATATTGAAACCTTCGCGGGCATGCGTAAAACATCTCACGAAAGTATCATCGGAATCGGATGAATGGTACAGAAAATAATAAGGGAATATGTGTGCAAATTTCATAAAGTCAGAGCTCACCATTATACATAGAAGTTTTAGCGTGCAAGCGCACAATAACTACCCAAAGTTTCATCACAATCGGTTAAATGGAAGAGAAAATAATGAGGGACAGACAAGCTACATAATTAATAAGTTTTTATATATATATATCCCACCACAATTGTCGATATCACAAAGAGATATATTGAAAATAAACTCATCCTGTATATAACTTGAGATGGTCGTTTGCACAATTAAGCAAGGAAAATATTTATGCAGAATTGCTCTATCTCCCAGTGTGGTCAATCTCCTTAAGAATAATTTTGATTTTGCATTCTTGCTCAATCTCCATTTTAAAATTAAAAATAAAGTATCAAAAACGATAATAATTCACCTTATTAAGAATTATTTCAACTTATGAGACCTTTACCTTTACGTAAATAGCTTCGTTTTACACACCTATCATAATGTTTCATTGAAATAATCAAAGAAAACCTCCTCCTGAAAAATACGCAAATGGTAATTTGGACAATTAAGAACTCGGGCGACGTTCTATTATTTTGACTTAGCCCCAATTAGTATTTGATTCACTTGATCGTGCAATGTCTTCTCGCCGACTTCTACTATTTGCCTCCTCTTCATTTACTCTTCTTACACTTAATTCTTCATGTTCATTCGCTCTCCTTGCCCAAGCCATCTAACCAAGTGTATTGAAGACATCTATTTATGTATTAATTATCATTTTTTTGTTAACCCTTGGGACATATTAATCGATTGTAGTCATTTGATTTTATTTCTTCTTTCAATGGATGTATACTTTTTTTTTTTTCATATACTTTTTATTTTATAATTCAGTTGTACTAATGCCGTCTTGTATGAAAGAGACGTTGAGATTGAAAAGACTGTAAAATAGTAGGTTTGATTGATTACCGTCTGTGATCCTCAATACATACATGAGTTACCTAGTTACCACATGAGTTACCTAGGTATCCTTCAACGGAAGCAGGCTTCTGAACAGGCCCTCCATTGATATGCTTGGTGTAACTCTAACTCTAAGTGACCAGCTCAGATATGGGGGCTCCATCGAATCCAGAGTTAAGTTAGCCTCAAACTGGACGTACTGTACAGGGCTTGCAGATACTTTAATAGTACACAACTGCTAACCCTGTATAAATCACAAGTCCACCCCATGGTTGGATTTGGCAGCCACCTCTGGTCTGGAGCCCCAAAATACCTGAAAAAAACCCTCGACTCGATGAGGGAAATTATTTTCCTCAGGGCCTCCTGTGTGGAGTTAATGTAAAAAAAAAGTCCGTCTGATAGATTCTCCTAATTTAACAAACGGATTGCAATATTTAGAGCACAGGCATCGGGTGGGAATGCTATCCTTGTTCTACCGGTATTTCATTGGAAGATGCTCCGAGGAACTAGCATCATTGATCACTTCGGCACCGGTGCGTAGTTGGGAAACACGCTAAACGCGTGCCCAACATATGTACACGGTTGACATTTGTCATATGAGAATGGATCGCTTCTTCGACTCGTTCTTGTGTTTAACAGCTCGGCTGTGGAATGATTTGCCGGTCTTTGTGATCCCTCCTTCAAGACCAATGTTCATTCCTTCCTCTCCTCAAAAAGACCCTCGACACAGCATCTCAGATGACATAGGCCCTGAGGGAAATTATTTTCCTCGGCCTCCCAACTATCAGGGCCATGGACTATTTTCCCGCTACACTAATTCATACAAAATCTTTAAGTAAGACCTACAGTATAGTACAGATCTACAGTAAATGTATTTGGATTTGATTTTTATACAAATCTGCAGTTTTATTCGATGAAATTTTGCACACTTTACCTTCAAAACAATCACTACAACTATCACATGAATTTCAACCCACAACTGAATTTTGAATTTTCTCTGCGAAAAGCTCGGCAAAGTCAGGGACTTGAGCTAGTTTATTACAAAATAAATATGATTATTATTAATTATTTGCAGGCGTACTAAACCCCATGCTCTTCATCGAGACGGGTGGCGTGGCAGCCATCACCCGCGCCATTCTCGACTGCCAGACGCCACGCATCGCCGAGTCGCTATGCGGCGTGCTGCTGCACCTACTGAACCAACCTTCTACGCGCATACCCGCCAAGGTGGACCTGCGCTGCCTGGCCGCTCCCTACTGCGACTTCCACTACCGCCACGGCTGGATGGACAAAAACAGGTAAACATTACTACCTCTATAACATGTGGCAGATTCTAGAAGGATCTAGGACAGAGGTTCCCAAATTTTTTTCTCATAGACCACTTTCAAAATTTTACTGGTCTCAGTGGATCCCTTGCTGCTACATTTCTACAAAACTCGTCTAAAAATGTGAACATTAGATCTAAGGATGGAAATTTGCAAAATTATTTTGTTCACGATTAGAATCTTAAAGCTTAAATTTTTTTTTGTTTTATGTCTCAATACAACATTTTTTCACTGAAATACAGTCTGTCAAAAATCTCGAAAAAAATTTTTTTGCTCCCTTAATTTTTTTGAGTAGTGTATTATCTGCCTGCATTGATAGGTAAAGCCAAGCCAACATTTTTGTCCTTTACTATCGAATCCAGATAAATTTTCGTGGACCCCCACTTACAACTTGTGAACCCCCATTTTTTTATCCCGCCAACGTAGACCCCCGTCGAGTGGACCCCCCGTGGACCCCCGGGGGTCCACCTGGACCACTTTGGGAATCACTAATCTAGGAGAAATTCATTGTCCCGTGGGTTGGCTCATATTTTCACTGCTATCCTTATATATATATTTTTTCTACATTAGCTCCACAGAGGAGGCCTTGAGGAAAATATTTCCCCTCAGGGCCTATGTCATCTTTGGGGATGCTGTGTGAAGGGTGATGGCCGTATAAATCCATCCCTCCCACTTCGGTGCAAGGCGATATTCCGGGAGAGTACGGCTGGAGAAGTCAAAGGGACTCCCTCAACTATTCTCTCGATCCTGCCTGCCACGCAGCTGGTGGGCAGATTCATCCGCCGCCTAGACCCAGACAAACCTCAACGTAGCGAACCACTTAGGGTGACCTATGGCAGAGGTGTTGGTCATCCAATAAATGATTCCCGGCGCGTCGGTACCCATACCCACCTCCTAAATGTGATGCATTGGGGCTAACCATGAAGTTTCACTAAAATACATTCTGTCAAAATACGCCGCGTGATGGAATAGAAAGCCTAGCTTTAGAAAAGTTAAATAAAGCGTTTGTCACTGGTGTATGGAGAAGGAAAACTTATCTATCCTTGACACCCTTTTTTTGGTCCCGTGTTTGAAGAGTTCGCAGTTGACAGTAGACAGAGTTGAGAGTCTTTTAAAGGGTTGAGTGCTTTTTCCGATAAACTTGTTGTACTTCGCCTCACGGTTAATATGTAATATTTCTCATTTTAATAGTTAGATTTAGCTACATTATTATGAAAAGTGAGTATATATTTATGTCAGGGGAGACAAAAAAATATGCATTTTATATTTTAGTTTTATTAAAGTTCACTTACCGCCATGATTGGCCAAGTGAAGCGGAGTACTATAACCCCTTTTCCTTATTTATTGGGGATCTTTGTGATGGTTGGCAATACAATTTTCATCACAATTAACTTGCCGTTTACTCTAATTTCAGCCGGTTGTTAAAATACTCATCTTTTCATACCTTGAATGAGGGACATCATTGGAAAATTTGTGCAGTTTAGAAATTGAGTGTGAATACTCAATTTTGCAAACTAATTTACCCCTCCTAGTGATTTTTTTTTTTTTTTTTTTTTTTTTTACATTAACTCCACACAGGAGGCCCTGAGGAAAATAATTTCCCTCAGGGCCTATGTCATCTGGGATGCTGTGTGGAGGATTTATATTTAATTATCCGGTTAAAACAGAGTTCGATTTACATGATCTTCTGAAACACGTTTTTTTGTTTTTGTTTCAGAGACGAGAGAGAAATGAGATTTACATGTAGTCGTCTCTCCCTGCTCTCTGTGCTTCGCAGTTGGCCCGGCTTCCTGCACTTCTGTGATCCCATGAACGAATCTGGCCTAAGAGCCATTGTAGATGTATTGTACCTGAACCAACTGGAAGTCAGAGTGAGTAAAGATACTGTACTTTACCTTACGGTAGCATGTCTGTGGGGTATGTATTTTACAAAAGTTTCATGGTGTTTTGGAAGCATTTTGTAAAAGCATTTTCGACAGAGTTACAATTTTTTTAATATTGCGTTACCCTTGCAATCGTTTCAGAGCCTAAAGTTTCTCATTATTTTTCCTAACTATACAGGGTGTCCGGGGGTAAAGTGCATTAACTTCGGGAGGTGATTCTACATTATGGTAGGAGTAAAAAAGATAAATAACTTTTTTTGAAATTCCAACTTTTTTTTCCCATACAAAAAGAGATACCTACTAAAAATCCTTAGTGTGAGGTAGCACTTACCCAAGTTAGCTTGCCGGGCGCATTTGTTGCTACGTTGCTTGGTGTGATTTGGCCTGTATCCATGGAAACCGTTTGTAAACAATAACAAGACCGAGAATTTGACGTTTGTACAGATCACATGTTTTAAACCAAATGTAAAAATATAATTGCACTTAAATAACAATTGAAGGCACGCTTTTAACAATTAAATTGTTATAAACTAATTGAACACTTAACTAATGTCATCGCTTTTAACTAGTTTAACAAATTTTCAAAATGTCCACCTTCAGCTTGTAAGCAAGCATGTAAACGTAAAGTAATATTATTATCAATTCGTACGTTGTGGCGTATTTCATTAATGAATGTCTGCCCGTTCTTTGTTGGTAAAGTAATGCATTGACCGAATAATTCAATAACAAAATTACACAGTATTGGCACAATAATTCAATGATAAAATTACGCACAAATAAACACCATTTTTACAACTAGGCAGATTAGGCATGTCTACAACTAAGTAAACAAAAGTAAGTCTGAAAAAAACATGCACTGAATGAAGTTGTTCCTTTAAGTCAGTCTTAAAGTCAGTCTTAACCCCTCCGAATTTTCGAGAATATTAGCTTTTGTTGTCTTAAACGAAATGACATTTTACGAAAACTTTTAGTTATAACCGCTTCACAATTAAAGCTCTATAAATGAAACATTTCTGAACGTAGCCGAATAGTAAAAACTGTTTTAGAAAGGTTACAAAATAGGCTTTCAAATTATTATATTACAAATAAATATTAGAATTTGTAAATATTAAAATTTAGAATGCAAACATTAAAAATAGGTAAAAATGACTCACATGATGTATTTATGTGAAAACGGTACTAAAATCACAGATTATGCAAACAACAATACTTATTCTATTGTATATATGTGTAATAAACACTTTTGTCACCTCACTTTTTTATCATTTCATATAAAAATATTTAATAAAAATTTAAAATGTGGAGCGCGGTGGAGCTGCCGGTAGCAAATTTGCGCGGGTAAATATTTTTGTCAACTACACGATTGACAGCTGATTCCTGTTATGTATTTCCATAGACAACTTGATAGAAATGTGCAGCTTGATCTACTATCGACCTTTGACTTTTTGTTTTAGAGATGTAACTAAAACAATAACGGAGTTATAACGATTTCTATGGAAACACACGTGCTGACGTATAAACACGCTTATTGTACTTGACTGCTGTCCTATTTTTAACGCTTATATCTGCTTACGTTGCGGAGGGGTTAAAGGAACAACTTCATTACACTAGATAAATACACATTAAATCAACAAGTTTTGACTAACAACAATAAGGTTTTTTAAGTGAAACACTTCTACGCGAATAAAATTGTTACATTCGAATTCAACACTGACACTGAGCGCTTGGAGCGGGGATTCGGCAACAGTGGAAAATAATAATGCCGCCCGCACACGCTAGTCTAATTTTATCTTTTTACCAGAAAACTACCCCTAAAAGTTGGAATTTCGAAAAAAGTTATTTATCTTTTTTACTTGTACTATCATGTAGGATCACCTCCCGAAGTTAATGCACTTTACCCCCGGACACCCTGTATATTCAATCATTATAATATTATGTATTATAAGATGCCTTTTTCATATTAAAGTTTGCATGTACATAATTTTATTTGTTTTCAGAAAGCTATACTAGATTTGCTTTATGAGCTGTTGGGTTTACCCCAGCCAGACTGGACGGATGAACTATCGGTGGCCCTAGCTGCGGTGGATCCCTCGGACTTCCAGGACCAGTGGCGCCTCAACGAGGGTTTTGTTGCCGCAGAGGGGAAGTCAATCCTTCCCCATCTGGCTGCCACGGGGCCCAACCTTATAGAACTGCATATGGCGCTATTACTTTATTGTTTTCTAGAAGTAAGTAAACATTTCTTTCATGTTCATTATTTATGTAAACATAAATTCATAAAAAACATTATTTGTGATAAATTCAACTATGAAATAGCCAATTTGAGACCAGTCCCTACCAGTGGCGGCTAGTTCATAAGAGCTCCCGAGCATCGCACAACCCACAAAAATTGAAGATCATAATACGAAACGCGGTTCGGTTATAAATTATTATAATATTTTCTCAAGATCTCGTACAGTACGTAGGTAGGTACCTATTATACGTGCTATCTGAGCGACGAGAGCCGGCCCTTACGCCCATCTTCATAGCAGTTCGTTTTCGATAGCGGTCCAGAATCTTACTACTTTGTGAGCAAATCCCGTGAAAAGTCGGAAGCGTGGGTATATACGATTCTTTGCAAATTTCACGAAAGCGCGAACGCCGCTCCGAATTTTACCCCCACATCGAAAGGAGCGGTTCGTACAGTGGTGTGTTAAACGAGAACGCTTATATGTAATGTTTTTGTCCACATTTTGTCTTCAATTTAACAGCAGAGCTACTATTTTCAACGAATGCTCCGCGCGGTCTTCTCTTCAAGTCAAGGCATGTCACTGTGTTATAATGATAATGAGTGATTAGCTGATTAGTTGTCAACAGGCGGGCATAACTCCGATGCAAAATGTTACCCGAATCTTTGTGTAATATCATAAATCATAAGTCCACTTTAGTTTGTTTATGGTCCCCGGCTACTACATCCACCAATAGGAATCTTTTATTTGTCGTTGCATTTCTCTGGTTTATTTTCGTTTGATATTTATATTTCCGAAGCAATAACTACGAATATGAATTTTGGGAATTCGCGTTCGAATGAAAATTGGGAAAACAGGACCCGTAATTGGAACAAAAGTACAAGTGAGAAACTTCCTTTGGTTGTTATTTCAGTGTTCCTACAGTATTTTTTGAAATGTATTGTTGAAATTGTATTTTAAACTGTGTTGTAAGTATAATATGTTTCCGTTTAAACGGAACGGAGAATAGAACTTCTTTATAAGTAGGTATGTACCTTTCATGTAGACATATCTATCTTGGAGCTTCTAAACTGGAGAGAGCTGGCACAAAACCGAGATGAGTGGAGGAAGATTCTTGAGGAGGCCAAGACCCACCAGGGGTTGTAGAGCCAATAGTGATGATGATGATGTACCTTTCCTAAATTTATTGTTTAACTTAATGACTGGTGAACCCCCACATATTTTGACCACCGGCCCCCACTGGTCCCTACTCAAATTTAATTTACTTCAGATGTTTCCAATCTCATTAACAGATATCTATGATACAGATATCTATTGGCTAAAACTTCATTTCCAACTTCGAATTTTTTATTAGCTATTGTAAATGAAAATAAATCTTTCTTTTGACAGAATTGATATCATATTTGAGATCAGCTGCTTTTGGCAGTGGTCCTTATTATGGTTTTGAAGGGTATTTCTTATTTTATATAAAAAAAAGGTAATCCCAAAAAAATTGAGTTGTTTTATTGACCTTGGAAGAATTCATAGCCACGTTGAAAAAATTTAAATAAAACCTCAAATTTCTTCAAGATGTTTTCCAATTGATATAATTGAATTATTTTTCTAGGTTGGTCTGTTAGATGCCCTGGTGGAAGTGATGGTGACTTCAGACACCTTCATCTCAGTCCGCGCCACAGTCCTCTTGGGGCAGCTGCTGCATCTCATTCACCTGCTGCTGCCGCCCGACACGTGCAACATCTCCCCCCCACTGCCCACCCTGCTGGCCCGAGCCGCGGCCGCCCACCCCCAGGCCCTGGCCGCCGTCTCCGCCTTGCAGAACCTCAACACTCTCCTCAAGTCTCGCCCCGCCTCCAACAGCCTTTTCCTCGACCACGTTATCCAGTGCTGCGATTCTTCTTCAGAGGAGCCGCTCGCTAAAGCCGCTTCGCCTAAAGTGAAAGTGGAAACTGCCAAAAGTGTTTACAAATATCCAGAAGACAGTACGGACTTTTTGAACGATGCGGATTTCGAACTGGAACAACCGCACCGGAGAAGTCTGGGTTCCAAAAGTGAATATAATAAAAACGAAGGTGTTTTAGTGAAAAGTAAAAGTGTTAGTGCTCGGACTAGTGCCGTCGTCAGTAAAGTAGTAAAAACTAAGAAAATATTTAATTTGTTTGAAAACCTCAAAGACAGTGATAATTTAATTAGGGAATCAAATGTGCTTCAGAACAAAGCCGGATTCGCGTGGGATTGGAATATTATCAGAGCCATTCTGAAGGTTATTTTACTTATTAATTACTATGAACTTATTGTAATTTGTAAAAGCACCCCCTTTTGTTGTCTCTAGTGATAAAAAAGCTTGCACATAATAAGCTGAGATTGTAAGGGTGTGTTGTATGTGTTGTTCCAGACGGGTGCGTGGGGAGTGGAGCAGGCCCTGGTGGTGCGGCGGCTGGTGCACTACCTGTGCCCCTCCTCCAACCGCTTCTCGCACACGGACCTGCTGCAGGCGGGGCCGCTGCACACGCGGGACCAGGCGCTGGCCGCGCTTTACCTCGTCACCTACCTGCTGCAGCTGCAACAGGTGATCTAATATTTTATTTTGTTTTCAAAAGTATGTTTGGGTTACGAACATCCTGACTATATTTTAAGAACTCCTACTGCCATCATTATAATCGGAAAATTTTGCTTGTGCAATGATGACAGACTTAGCCAGCACAAGAATTGAACCCAAAATTCCTGATAAAACATTTGTCCACTGCTGCTAACCTGTGCATGATTAGGTTAGTGTGTTTCAAACTCCATCACATTTGATGACTATTTGAATTGCACTATTTTGAATTTACACTATTTTTTAATTTATTTTACACTATTTGCACTATTTTGAATTAACTGACATTTGATCAAATAGGAATCAGTTGTCAAGCATTACGGTCATGTTTTAAGCTGGTCAGCTAATCAGAATTTGCCCAAAATCAGGAATTTCTTTTTTTAGTAAGAAAATGATTGTAAAAGAGGTTATCTTCAATTAAAAAAAAACATGAAAACCATTTAAAGAGTTAAAAAAGACATTAGAAATAGTTTTTCGATATCTTCAAAAATGACAAAGTGGAGCTTTTAAAGTGAACTTGGGTAATTTATTTATTTATTTTCGGGAAATCGATAGTTTACATTTTTCCAGTTTGTACATGTTTGTATAGCCAAAATAAAACCAATTATGGATTTTCTCCTTGTGACTTAACCTCTGATTACAGCATAATAAAAAATTTTAAATAATAAAATTTATAATAAAGAAGTATGAGATCAAAAATTTTATAAAACAAAAGGTTAAGTATATAAAACTAAAATTTACATAAAACATAAAATATCAATACACATTGGTAACCATAAGAAGCCAGGTTGTGCATATAAATCAAATCATAACAGAATAGAATGGTAATGGGTATTTAATTGTGTCTCTTGACTCCATATGAGTAACAATTCAGGACAATTTATAATTTGAATGGTAATGCTGCCGTACTGCCTCGCCATTATGTGTACCATGAGATCACCCGCTTATCGGCCGCAAATATCAACATTTTGACGACTTATTTTGAAAGCAACATTTCCTGGGAATGCTACTTTTCAGTGATTTCATGTAGAATAGTTGTCGACGTACAACATGGTAAAATAATGTTTTCTGATTTAGGAATTTTAAATACTGAAAATTAAAGTTATGCATTAATTTGTTTCGGAAAAACCATAGATGAAATTAGTCGACCCTCAATCTTTCATAATTATAAATGGAATTACATCAACATTTTGAAAAACAAATATGTTACCACTTTCATATATATTTAAAGATTTTTTAATTAGTTTTAAGAAATTGTAAATATTGGTTTTTATCATCTTCCGTAACGTTTTAATTTTGTGACTTGAAGGGTTTTACCAAACCGCAATCGATACGTACAACAGATGCAACCTAAATTTTTTAATAGTTTTTCCATGTTATTAAGATGTTCCTCTTCTTTAGCAGTTAATGATGTAAGTCACCCCTGCAAAGATTTTCATAGTCAATTAATCAATAAATTTTTTGTAGTCGGAAGGGCTGCGACTCCTGGAGGAACTGTTTCTGGACATCGCCACGCAGGTGGAGGCCATCTCGGGTGCCCGGAGTGCCCACGAGTGCCTGTTCAGTCCGCAGCACATGACCACCACCATGTGCCAGCTCTACTTCCTGCTCATCGGCCGCCTCTGCTCCACCCGGGTGGGGCTGCGCATGTTCAGGGACACCGGCCTCTATGAGAGGTAATTCTGCCATTACTACACAATTGACAGGAATAAGAAGTACTCTGGTTCTATTATTGGGGATCTGGTCACTACACATTGCCATTTCAAGAGCATAGCCATTTCAAGAGCACTTCAATTTCGAATGGTGAGACTACCTACCATTCGGCTGGTTTTTCAATATTATTTATTTTATTTATTCTTTTAATGCGTTATTATTTATATTTCTGAAATAAATTGGTTTTCCTTACTCAATTTGAAAGAATTAAGTTGTTTGTTATTAGTTATTATATATGTTTCACATAGACATCCAAATTGATAGACCAGCCCTTGAGGGAAAAGGGAACAAACCAGGTTGTGCAGAAAGGGAAGGGGCATGACCGTCTCTCTTTCTGTGATTTGTCTTTATATGAATCTGACAGTATACATGCAACTTTTATTGTAATATGTATCACTATTTAGTCCTTGAAAATAAAATCTGCATACTAGTCCTTTTTTTAATGGCGTGCAAATTGCTGGCTACGTAAAAAACTTAACTACTACTCCCAAATCGAAACCATAGTTCGGGCTTGTTACCAAAATCGAATACATATTTTGTTTCACTATTTTCATATTATTTCAACATTTTTACAAATGTGTTGTAATTTACTTACCCCACTTGATTTGTACTTGTGATTATTTCAATAAAAGGTTCAGTTTTAATGCAGTAATATCATTAACTTTATAGCACCTCCCACACACACACTTCTGAGCGACCGAGTCCAGCGCCACTTCAGACCGCCGCGCAAAAAAGTAAAGACCGATAGGTTTACAGCGCAGTTCAGTTGCGAGACTTTTGTGCGCGGCGGCCTGAAGTAGTGCGGGACTCGGTCGCTCCGAAGTGTGCGTGTAGGTGGTGCTTATTTACCATTGGAAACGTACACTCACACATTTAGCTTAGTAATAGACAAGAGAGCATAAACAGTATTGACAACTAAACAAAGTTTAAAGCTATGTTGTAGCCAACCTAACATTAATCACGATTTACATTGCCATATTCTAACACCTCTTCTCAATGTAAATACAGTTGTTAAGCTGGGTTTAGACTCGTAAGTTTTTTCCTGTAAATCGCTCTTGTAAGCGATTTATGGCCAAATTACCAATGTAAACGACACCAAAAGTTACTTAATGTAATTTATAGCAAGTTACAGAATTTATTCTTTCGGAAGTTTTTTGACAGGTCTAATCGCGCCCGCGCGAATTTCCAGCCTTCCTACAGCTTATAAGATCAGTTTGATAAGCTAAGAGACTTACCGCAAGAAATAGTCCCGAAATGCGCCCGCGCACCGTTGCGAAATGTCAAAAATTAAAAGACAATTCTTTTCATAGGATTTTTTTCCTACAAAACTAGTATTTATTTCCACTTATTTAAGTTTTCTGGAAAATGAGCATCCTTCTATTCAATTATCGGTCCAATCCTTTCTAATCTTACTGTTTTTGTTTTTAACATTTACGTATTTGAAATTTTGAATTGGAAGTCAGTTGCTGTCAGCAGATGTCAGGTAGCTGTCATTCGGATAAAACAAAATCAATTGCCGCCTTTGACACCTTTGACGGCATAAAACATGTGGAGAATTGTTTAATTAAAGTCAAAATCTATTTCAACACTTTATTGGGGCCTTTTCGTCTTTATTGACAAAATCGCGTAAATTTGACAGTAGCAGGTCGTTGTTGACAGGAAGCCATCTTACCGCAAATAAATTTACAGATGTAAACGGTCACAAGAGCATTTACACAGGTCGAACTTCTGAACAACTTCCGTGATCATTAATTACCACAAATCGGATGCATATGTAAACGCTCCTGTGAGTGACCTGTCAAAATCTTAAGTAATCCGTAAATTTTAATTACGAGTCTAACCCCAGCCTTAGCACAGGTTTGATACCTACTTAACATAGACACCGGAAAACATAAATCAGGCCTGGTACCTGATGCAGCATACATTAGACATCCTATCATTTGTCTGCACAAATTCTGAATACTGTTGTCTACATCAATACTGTCTTTTACAAATATTTTAGTGTTAAAATTAGGGTCCATTGGGGTTGACGTAGGCTTACAATTTTGCATATTAAATCTTTTTAAAACATTTTCCATATATTCTCTTTGATCTAATTCTGTAAAACCAGTTTTAAAATTTTGTTTTACATTTATACCTAGGAAATTTGATATTAGCCCCAAGTCCTTCATTTTAAACTCTACATAATATACCCTTAAATTCAGAAATATCTTTCTCATTTGTACCAAAATTAAAATGTCATAGACATGAAGTAAAATAAATATTTTCTCATTGCTATAATACCTTAACCCCTCCGCAACGTAAGCAGATATATGTGTTAAAAATACGACAGCAGTCAAGTACAATAAGCGTGTTTACACGTCAGCACGTGTGTCTCCATAGAAACCGTTATTGTTTTAGTTACATCCGTAAAATAAAAAGTGAAAGGTCGATAGTGAATCATGCTGCACATCTCTATTCAAGTTGTCCATAGAAATACATAAAAAGAACATTCTGTCAGACGCGCAGTCTGACACATAATTTATGCCGCCAAATTTCCTACGGGCGCCCGACATTGTTAATTTCTATTAAATATTTTTATATGAAATGATAAAAAAGTGAGGTGACAAAAGTGTTTATTACACATTTATACAATAGAATAAGTATTGTTGTTAACATAATCTGTGATTTTAGTACCGTTTTCACATAAAAACATCACGTGAGTCATTTTCACATTTTTTTAATGTTTGCATTCTAAATTTTAATATTTACAAATGTTAATATTTATTTGTAATATAATAATTCGAAAGCTTATTTTGTAACCTGTCTAAAACAGTTTTTACTATTCGGCTACGTTCAGAAATGTTTCATTTATAGAGCTTTAATTGTAAAGCGGTAATAATACAAAGTTTTCATAAAATGTCATTTCGTTTAAGACACCAAAAGCTAATATTCTCGAAAATTCGGAGGGGTTAAATATAAATAAGAGTCACAGTTAGACTTAATAAAACCCCCTCTATTTACTACAGAATTGAATTTTATGTTCTAACACTTTGTGGAACACTTTAAACAAACCATAGTGACTTATTTAGCTTTACAATATTATTTCCCTTAGAATAAGCCCCTTCTGGCAATCTAATATAGACTTCTTTGTCTATATCCCCGTAAAAAAAAATGCACCTATTACGTCCATTTGATATAATATAGGCAAATTTAATTTAGTCGCTATTGCTACAAAAATTCTAAATGTTGATAATTTAGCCACAGGAGCGTAAATGTCACTTATAAAAATCAAAATAACTATTTAGCTCAAACCCCCTTGCAACTAGCCTAGCCTTATATTGCTTTACATTACCACTTCCTGCTTAAAAAGCCACTTGCTACTTACGACCTTTTCATGTACTGGTGCATTACAAAAATCCCAGGTATTACTCTCTTCTAAAGTTTGTAATCCTCTAATTATTGCCTCTTTCCACCTATTTGCATCGCTTCTTTGTATGTCACTGGCTCATTTGCTTCACTTAAAACATTTTGACATTGATAGAATGTTGTCGGTTTCCCCACTCGCTTGCTTCTTTCATTTCGAGGTAAAAATGTTTCATCTAAGTCTGATAGTTCATCACTGCATGGCTCATATTCAGTTTGGCTTTCACTTTCACATAAAGAACTGTTTACTCTGAGACTTGTACGACTGTCATTTTGGGTAACTTGAGTTTCCTTACATTCAGCAACCTTTTGTTCTTCCACTGTTTCTTCTGACCCCAACAAACTTTGAGTATTCAGGTCCGACACAACCTTATTTTCCTCTGTTTCCTCTTGACTTAAGAAAATGACATCTCTCTTTACATTATCCGACACCACCTCATTGTCTTCTGTTTCCTCTTGACTTAAGAAAATGACATCTCTCTTTACATTATCCGACACCACCTCATTTTCTTCTGTTTCCTCTTGACTTAAGAAAATGACATCTCTCTTTACATCGACGCTATTTTTCTTAGGGAAGTAAATTCTATAGTCTTTGACGTTTTCAGCATAACCTATCATCAAACCCTTCCCACCCTTCTTATCCCATTTCCTTCTTTTCTCTTTTGGGATATGTGCATACACTGGTGAACCAAAAGCCTTCAGTTGATGAACATCAAAGCTCCTATTTGTTCATATTTCATATGGAGATTTTCCTTCTTTACCTTTCCCTGTTCTATTCAAGACAAAAGCAGCAGTATTTACCGCTTCTGCCCACAATTTCTTAGGTAAATTCTTCGCGTGTAGCATTGTTCGTGCCGCTTCAACTAGGGTTCTATTTTCCCTCTCAGCTTTCCCATTTTGTTCAGGAGTATAGGGCACAGTAGTCTGATGGGTTATCTCATGCTTAGAACATATTTCCTTTACTTCTCTATTTATGAATTCTAGCCCATTGTCAATCCGAAATATCTTGACTTTGTTTCCAGTAGTATTTTCGGCTTTATTTATAAAATCCTCCAAACAGCACTTAATCTCGTGTTTTGCTTCAACGAAATACACACTTCTAAAGTTAGAAAAGTCATCCTTTAGAATGACAAAATATTTCAACCCGCCAATTGATTTTTCGGTAATTGTTCGGAACAAACGTCAACGGTTAATACGCACTTTTTTTTGATAAAACTTTTAGATTCTTCTTAACCCCTCCGCAACGTAAGCAGATATATGCGTTAAAAATACGACAGCAGTCAAGTACAATAAGCGTGTTTACACGTCAGCGCGTGTGTCTCCATAGAAACCGTTATAATTCCGTTATTGTTTTAGTTACATCCGTAAAATAAAAAGTGAAAGGTCGATAGTGAATCATGCTGCACATCTCTATTCAAGTTGTCCATAGAAATACATAAAAAGAACATTCTGTCAGACGCGCAGTCTGACACATAATTTATCCCGCCAAATTTCCTACGGGCGCCCGACATTGTTAATTTCTATTAAATATTTTTATATGAAATGATAAAAAAGTGAGTTGACAAAAGTGTTTATTACACATTTATACAATAGAATAAGTATTGGGGTTTACATAATCTGTGATTTTAGTACCGTTTTCACATAAAAACATCACGTGAGTCATTGTCACATTTTTTTAATGTTTGCATTCTAAATTTTAATATTTACAAATGTTAATATTTATTTGTAATATAATAATTCGAAAGCTTATTTTGTAACCTGTCTAAAACAGTTTTTACTATTCGGCTACATTCAGAAATGTTTCATTTATAGAGCTTTCATTGTGAAGCGGTAATAATACAAAGTTTTTGTAAAATGTCATTGCGTTTAAGACACCAAAAGCTAATATTCTCGAAAATTCGGAGGGGTTAATTACCATAAAAGACAACTATTTGCATTGGGGGAGGTTGAAAATGTTACATTTTAAATTTTATTTACGTAAATTGAAAATTTGCTTTCACACTGTCAAATCACTCGACAACGCACAACGCACTTTTTTTGATAAAACTTTTAAAATTAAGATAATATACACAAGCCCGCTACACAAACCCTGCGTAGCCAAACAAACCATTCAAAAACGTAGGCTGTTTTTTAAAGTAAAGATAACATACACAATCCCGTTACATAACCGTTGATGTTTGTTCCGAATATTTACCGATTTTTCTTCCATGGGTCATTTCTCATGCCACTCGTATAGGTCATTTTTCATAGTTTTAGCAACACTTGCGACCTCACATTTGAAAAGAAAATCCAAATAATATAAACTGTCAACTCGACTGGCATAGAATAAACACGAACTGTCATTTACCACAACAGTGTACCCATGATCAGCTGCGCGGTTTACAGAGAATAAATTTGACTTAAGATCTTGAACAAAGAAAACATTGTTTATTGTTGTATTTATCCATTCACTACCATTATAGACTTGTACCTCCATCTGTCCGCAACCCAAAACACTAATAATTTCTCCATTGCCAAAAATTACGGATTTTTGCAAAACACTTGAAAATGATGAAAATAATGTGCAATCGTAACACATGTGCTCACTCGCTCCGGAGTCAATTAAAAACTTTGATTGTTCATAATTTTTATACGCTGAATTCGACACTACAAAGGCATTTCTTGTCTTTTTATTAGGAGCGCTTTGATTATTTTCCTTTGACTTTTTAAAACGACACTATGCCTTAAAATGTCCGAATTTTCCACAGTAAAAGCATTTATGTTCGCTTAACTTTTTATCATTGTCTCGATTACTTCTGCACTGAGTTTGAAAATGTCCGGCTTTTCCACATTTGTAACACTTCAGATTTCTTTTCTCTACAAACGCCGGCGAGGATGAAGTTTCTTGTATTTCATATCTTTTCTCTTTCACTCTTTCTTCTTCAATTAATAACCTGGCTATTAAATTATCGAACGTTTGTTTGTCGTTGAGCGACGATTCCCAAGCCGATATAAAATGTTTATATTCATCCGGCAAGCTCATTAATACTTTGGTTATTATAAATTTATCCGATACATTCTCGCCCATTTGTTTCAACTGACTTTGCATCTCTTGAAGTTTAGACAGAAATGCTGACATTTTGATGTTGTTATCGTATTTATATTGAAAAAATCTTCGTTGGATAATATGAATGCTGGTTTCTGACTTTTGTTCATATACACTTAGAAGCTTTCTCCACATTGCAGCCAAAGTTGTGCACGATATGATATGTAGCATAATGTCTTCCGACATTCTCGTAACCAGTAATATCTGAGCTTTAGTATCTTTTGTCTCCCAAGTGGTTCGCGCGGTAACCTCTTCAGGTTGTGCGCCCTTCTACAATATCCAGCCTTCCTTGTCCTCTCAATAAAACCGTCGTTTGAAATTTCCAAATATTCCAATTCCTTGCCCCTTCCAACTTCAATGCATTGGTAGTCATCACGTTTCCTTCCATTTTGCTTCCTGCCCTGCCTGATCAGATTTATCAGTGGTTTCTATCCTTCTCAACGAATATTTTCTGCACGCGTTCCAGCAACTTAACCTCACTTTTCGCTGATATTCACTCCCGCTTGATTTCACTTTGTGTACAACCTGTCTGCTTGTTTAGGAATAAATACATCCCAAAACACGTAATTGCGTTATACTTTCAAAAGACCAAAAACGTCCCGAGCGACCTTACATTTTAAAAGCTGTATATCTCTCTTTCTCTCATGCAAACATATGTATTTTTCTTTTAACCAGAAAGAGAATGAAATAATGCTTCTTATTGTCTTTGAAATATGAAAACTATCTTGCATAGATATTTTACAATCTCGATCCAAAGTCACGGTTTCAGAATTTACACGGTGCTTCCCGATTGTGAGGTGCGAATATATTAAACCAAGCAGACGGGTTAAACTTTATCAACAGATTAGCGAACCTGGGCCCATAACCTATGATTATTTCAATAATAGGTTCAGTTCAAGAATCAATCGAATTACTTGTTATTCTCTGTGATGCGATCCGAGCTTAAAAAAGATATAGCAATTGCAAAGCGTCAGTATTTAGAAAAAGTTCAGTATGGGATCAAAGATGATGTCAAATGTTTTTGGGATTTTATTAAATCCCAAAAGGCAAATCCACATACCCAAATTAACTTAAGTGATAGAACGGAAACTTTTTCCGATCCCGAAATAGTAAGCCAAAAATTTGCCGATTATTTCAAATCAGTGTACAGCCAGATAGCTCCTCAACTAAATCTAGACTTTACTCGAACCGAGAGGCCCTGGAATATTGGTAAAATCGGTCTTGAGCTAACCTGTCCAGAGGAAGTAGACTCCTGTACTCGAACTTTAGCTCGACAAGGCTGCAGGCCCAGACGGAATACCCCCTAATATAATTGCTCATATGTCAAAAACCATTTTTCAACCGCTGAGCTATATATTTAATCTTAGCATATCGACTGGTTGTTTCCCTCATTTTTGGAAACTCACGCGTGTAAGCCCAATTTTCAAGGCTGGAGACAAGTCCGATATAAGGAATTACAGACCAGTAGCTGTACTGTCAACTATACCAAAAATATTTGAAATGGTTATTTACAAGAAATTACATCACCAAATTATGCCATTTCTAGGAGAAAACCAACACGGTTTCATGCCAAGAAAATCCACGGTTTCAAATTTGTTAACATTTTCGCGATTGGTGGCCGTCGGACTGGACTTGAGACACCAAACAGATGTAGTGTATACGGATTTTGCCAAGGCTTTTGATCGAGTTGATCATGATATTTTACTACTTAAAATGTACAAACTTGGTTTCGATCAACAAACACTTATATTCTTCAAAGCTAGAAGTCAATATGTAATAATAAATGGACATGAATCTAAACAATTCCCGGCGTTATCAGGTATTCCCCAAGGTTCAAACCTTGGTCCTTTGCTGTTCCTTATACTTATAGATGACATCCAGGTTTGTGTAAAATATTGCAAATGTCTTCTATTTGCAGATGACCTCAAACTTTTGATGGAAATAATCTGTTACTATGACTGCTTAAAAATGCAATCTGACCTTGATGCTATTGCAGAATGGTCAGTAAAAAACAAATTAGGATTCAATATAAAAAAATGTGTAACTATGACATATACCCGCTCCCAGAAGCCCATAGTTTTTGAATACAACATTAAAGGGAAAACATTATGCCGAGTCAATAGCTTTAAAGATCTCGGTATCGTCTTTGATCCCAAACTGACATTCTCGGATCATATATCACGGCTCACTCCAGCATGCTACAAACTCCTGGGTTTCATCATCAGAATATGTAAGCAATTTGATGACCCAGATGCAATGAAAGCCATGTTTGATGGAGTCATAAGAAGTAAGCTGGAGTATGCCAGTGGTGTGTGGACTCCGCACCAAGCAAAATATATTAATATGCTAGAACAAATTCAGAAAAAAATCCTTAGGTATGTCTATATGCGGATGAATGGAACGTACCCGAGATTCATGCACCATATGGAATTACTTGAGGCAACAAATAGATTTAGCTTGGAAACTAGACGTTATGCAAATCTTGCAATTCTTAGTTTTAACATAATCCATAATAGTATTGACAGCCCATTCCTCTTGGAATGTTATGGCTTATACATGCCTGAAAATTTCAGCCATAGTCGTCGACACGACTTGTTCAAAATACCATACGGCAGAACAGATGTTCTAGCACAGCATAGCATGACAAGAGGAATGGTGCTGTTGAACGAAATATCGGAAACACTAGATATATATAACTCTTCTTTAGATAGCCTTAAGATTTTTTTGTATAATAATCATCTTCCTAGGTGTTGAGACTGTTAAAATGAGAAAATTGTACAGTAATTGGATAAAAATCTGTTGTACAATTTAAAAAAAAAAAAGTTTTAATGCAATAATATCATTAACTTTATTCACCATTGGAAACGTACACTCACACATTTAGCTTAGTAATAGACAAGAGAGCATAAACAGTATTGACAACTAAACAAAGTTTAAAGCTACGTTGTAGCCAACCTAAGATTAATCATGATTTACAATGCAATATTCTAACAGTTCAGTTAAAAACGAACATTCAGACCCTGCACAGAAAAGTCCCACAATGGACTGTGCTGCAAACCATTGCCTTACTATTCGGCTGAAATAAACAAACTTATTAATAGTATTTAGCGAACTTTACTTTTCTGTGCAGGTTATGGTTATTTCAATGTTCAGTCTTCGGCGGATAAAGTACTACTAATGTTGTAATTTATTCAAAGCATTCTCGAACCCTCCTGGTGCCAAAAATATGGTCACGCGCTTTGCCTACAGCTCGCCGAAATGATACTCGGATGTTATGTTTGGGCAATATCAATTTGGATGTCTATGATGGTACAATTCATGGTTCATAATTGGCGTCATGTAAATGTAAAGTGCAGTTAGTTTTAAACGGTTGAATGGCTGTCATGCAAGAAGCAACATGGCAGAGCTTTATAATTATTATAAAATATTGATTTTTATCAAATTATTTTTGGCATTTTGTGTTGGCAGAGGTCCTTAAACTTTTTTGTTTTGCGGCGTCCTTGCTAAATCCAGATTTTCCAAAGACTCCCTGTGTCAATTTTTAAAATCAGCCTTGATTTTTTAGGGATTGTTAGGTAAAATAAATTAAACATGTTTTATATCAGAAAACAATTTAAATGCCACTAAGGCCCTTCATCCACAGGGATACGCAAGTCGGCAACTACCGCCATACATCTGCGCGGAAGTTCGTACATAGGCATAAGTTGCCAACGTTTTGTTAACTCGTCAATGACTCTGGTCTCTCACGACCATCAGGGCAAGGTTGTTATCACTCATGTTATGGAGACTTTAAACATTGTGTCAGACAACTATAGCAACTATATGACAGCTATAGCAACTGTTTGGTTGTGAGTGGGGTTTTGAAAGCATTTTTCTTTAGACGTTTTGAGAATTCAGCAATTATTGTTGGCAATGCAGGCGACCATGACTACTTGTTTGCCTTGTCAGTATACAACATGAGTACGGGATACTTACATACCCCTGCAGAAGAAGGGCCTTACAGTTAAGCGTTAAACTAAATGAAAAAGAGCGGATTCAACTAACCACATTACCAGCATCCTTGGAAGGAAGCCCCCCAAAGAGCCACGATGCATACTTCGGGAACCACCGTGTTGTAACCTAAATAAACTAATAGTCTTATCCACACTCCGCACTCCTGGTATTTAAGATGGTTCTCAACAAAAAAAAAAAAATTGTTTTCAAAAGTGCAAGAAAAATCAATTGTGACCATATTAATTGTGCGATTATTTTCTAATATAGGTGTAGGTATTTTCACAGAATTATAAACTGACGTAAAATTACTGCCTCAACACAGGCTAGCCTAGTGAGGCAGGTTACGAGAAACCTACGTTTATAATTATAAATCTCTATTCTTTATGTACCTACTGTTATATGTATATTGTTTACCATTATTATCTTTTGTACTTATGCAACTTTTAAACTATTGTATACTTTTTTTTGTAGTTATAAATCTTTAAATTTTTGTTCAATAAAGATATTATATTATTATTAATATTTGGAGTCTGCGTTAATGTACAGTTATTGCTTGGTAATTGCTCTCAGTGGTCGAGTTCGCAGAGTTTTATTCATCACAGTGTTCTTAAAAGGTGAATACGCACACCATCTTTTAGCAGGAACCCCAAGGATGCAAACATGCCTGTCATGAGGACAAGGGTGAATTAATTAGGCGCTCTATATAACATAAGTAATGAATTCTGTTTATTTCCCTCTGTAGCTTGTTGCGTCTGGCCACTACCACTCACCACAGCTGCTACGTGAAGCTCATCATCTCCAGCCTAGACTACACCCTCAACTCCTACCCGCGACAGATCCTCTTCAAGACGCTTCAGTGCAACATGGAGTCCTCGCGCCTGTATGCCACCCAGTTCCTCAACGTCCTTTTGAGAGCGCGCCAGAAGGCCAGTGAGATCAACAACAAGCACAACGGCCCACGGAGAAGAAGCAACACTGATGTGGGACCTCCTAGCACCCCACCGAGCGGGGCTGGAGTGGACATGGACATGTCTAGATCCTGGAGTTCCTCGTGTTCGGTGGAGGTGTGCTCCGATATGGATGGTTGGATACTGGAACTGCTTGTGAAGCAAGCAAGGGATGAATCCAAGGCTGTCTCAATTTGTGCACTCGATATATTGGACGAAGCATGCAACGTACCGGTATGAAATACACATTTATTTTATTTATTTTTATTTTTTTAAAGAAAGAAAAAAACATTCACAAGGTGTGAATAATCTGACAGTATTTAAAAATCAATGAAATTAACAATTTTTACTAAAATCTGAAAAATTCTAATCCAGAAAGTTCAAATGAAAAACTATGAATTTAGCTGTTTCTGTTTTTATTGTACACTTTAGGCATATGTTTTTAATAAATGTTTTTATTATTACATATTTTGGCATTGTTGGTGCACCTTTAATCCAACGTCTATTAATGAGTGAATCCATTTGATACAGGCATACCTGAACAAGCTGGTGAGTATGAAGCCCCGCGTGAAAGACCTGGGCGACAAGGGCTACCTGCTGTGGATCCGCTTTGCGGGCACGCAGGCCGGCTTCCAGGCGCTGACGGAGGCGGGCTACGTGCGCCGCCAGATACGCTACTGGGTGGAGCACTACAACTACAGGTCAGTTACTGAACTTATGAACTTCCTAACAGCCTTTTGTTTTTAGAATCGATGCCGGGTGTGGGGATTCAATCATGCCCAAATGAGCTCCAGTTTCTGTCAAAGTAATAGTGCCGCCATCTTAGTCTTGTTTTTCAGTTTGGGAGGCGGGTATGGGTACCACCGCTCCGGGAACTATTTATTGGGTAACCAACACCCCTGCCATAAGTCACCCCATTTGGTTCGCTACGTTTGGTGATTTAGCTAGGTCATCCTATTGCGTGGCGGGCCGGATCAGGAGAGAATGGTTGAGGGAGGCCTAACCTAGATCTCTCCAGCCGGACTCTCTTGATCCATGGGCATGCACCGCAGTGGGAAGGATGGATTCATATGTCTGTCACTCCTGGACACATTGACCCCCATATTCCTACTCACCCCTCATACCTTTTTCCTTCCTAGAACTTCCTCTCCTTTCCTAAGAAGACCCTCCACACAGCATCCTCAAAGATGACACAGGCCCTGAGGGAAATTGTTTTCTTCAGGGCCTCCTGTGTGGAGCTAATGTAAAAAAAGAGGAAGGATGAAAGAAAGAAATATCACGATACACATGAAGGCAAAATACAACCAGAATTACAAAAAAGGTGGCATCTGACCAGCCAGGGTTTGAGACCTGAGGATGAACTAGTTAGTGTTGGAAGACCTAAACTTCACTGTCATAGAGGAAAGAAGAGAGAGGAGCATTTTCTTTGAGACTTTTGTTGCCAGCTTACGGTAATGAAGTACGAGGTGCAGGGAATGCGTAGTGCAGATTTAAAATTAACATGCCCTTCCATCGGTACACCAGTGAAACATTAAGTCTTGTTTGGTTAGTTAAAATTAGTACAGTTGGCGAAAAATAAAATAAAATTTCAACTTTGAATAAACCTAATTGTGACATGTAACAAATGAAATAAATAAGATTTTATTTAATTTTCAAGCCAAGCGAAATACATTAGATCAGTGGTCGTCACCCTTTTCTGGTCAAGGGCCACATAGGACAATGTGAGATATCACCGCGGGCCGCACACTTATGATTTTTGGGGGGGGGGGGGGGGAGGGTTGTATCTTTTTTTAGCAAGTTGAAAAAGCTTTAATTCTTAATAATAATAATGCACGTAATGGAAGCTTTCAGTTCAATTTTCATCCACTTCCCCAACTATTGAATGTGTGAATTTGCGCACACGTGATAAAAATTATTGCAATACATACAATAACAAAAATCAACCAATATTAAAATTTACTTTGCTTTAATTAATACATGATAAGCGTGTTTTTTTGGTCTTTTTTAGACCCTTTTTTACCTACACTGTGCCATCTCTACGCCCTCTAATTTTTTCTGGGTCTTCTACTGCCCCCCTGAAAGTCTCAAACGACCACAGGGGGGCGTTATTGCCCACGTCGAGAACCTATGACGTACACTATGTGTTCAAAAACCAACTGGGCGATTTGAAATCAAATGTCAATCAATTAAAATCAACGTTTTAAAATCATGTGGGTACGTACACAAAATATTTGAAAGAAAACGGATAATATAATTGTACATGAAAAAATATATATTTAAAAAGAAAACGCCAGATATTTGTGCGGGCCGCAAAAAAACGGATAGTAGATATAATTGTACATGAAAAAAAATATTTAAAAAGAAAACGCCAGATATTTGTGCGGGCCGCAAAAAACCGGATAGTATAATTAATTGTACATGAAAAAAAAAATATTTAAAAACGGATATTATAATTGCACGTGAAAAAATATATGTTTAAAAAGAAAACGGCAGATATTTGTGCGGGCCGCGAAAAAAAAAGATACTATAAAATTGTACATGAAAAAAATATATTTAAAAAGAAAACGGCAGATATTTGTGAGGGCCGCAAAAAACGGAAAGTACGTGAAAAAAAAATATTTAAAAAGAAAACGCCAGATATTTGAGCGGGCCGCACAAACATGCGCCGCGGGCCGCACTTTGACGACCACGGCATTAGATAGTAAAAATGCGTTTTAATGTTTCTTTTCTATTTAATTTATGTAATTGTGTGGGCCATGCAATTATGTGAGAACTCTAAAGTAACTTACTTCAAAGAATATTTTTGCATAACATTGCTGTCATGTAGGTATTCCGAAGAATGTTGCGAAATCGAGCAATTTATTATACAAAAACAACAGGAAAAATACTTAAACGTGATAAGTATTGCGATCCCTAGTTTTTAACTTTTTTCCTATATGGTTTTTACAAAATTTCACACTGCAATTCATCATTTAAAGGTAACAAATGCACTTATAGTCTATGAATGAACAGTCGCAGTGAAATTATGCTGGCATAGAATAAAGAATATAACATTAGAAGCGTCTTCCGTACTTACTTAGTACCCTTTGATTTAGCACCCGGTTTGTCTCTTATAGTTGCATGAATTGTATATCGCCATCCCATTTAAATTTCGTATCATGGTGAAATACAGTTTGTATGGAAATGCAGGCTGAAATTGGGCCTATATTCTTTATTCTATGCGTCCTGGCCTAGTAAGCCACGCCCAATTGTGCCCAGTTGAGTTTATTTGAAGTGTTGTGCCCTGTTGCCCTAATGCCATCTCTCCCTTCTTTCACCAAACACTTCATCCATAGGCAGTAGGAAAAGAGAGACGTGTTCTGATAATAATTATTATGATGAGCTAGTTGATATGTGCTTGTTTTTTCGCCTTTCAAACAATTTGAAATAATATTTATTTATGTTTTCTTATTATAGATATACCCGCTTGGTAGAGGGAGAGATCCACGAATGTCTGACTTTGCTGCAGCGCGCCGAAGACGGCAGATACCGGCGCCGAGTCAGCACCGGCCCGGCCCCTCCGCGGCACCACACCCCCCCGCCCCCGCACCTCTACGCCCAGCTGGCCCTGCACCACAATGGCAGGGACATGCTCGCCCGCCATGGTGATCTGGCGGTTCTCACCGAGGTATTATTATTATTGATATCCCACTCATTGGCAATGTCTCCTGACCAGGCGCGGCCGGTGCCTTAAATTTTTGGTGGTTCACCGATTTCATCAAAAACGTAATGTATGTAATTTATATAAATGCACGTATCTTACTTATTTATAGAGAAGATCAATTCTTCGATCCCTTTGCCGAGCGAAGACTTCAATCACCCTTGTATTAAAATCGAGGATAGTTCGAATGAACTCCTTCCCGATACTTAAAGCCGATAGCGCATTTAATCTATCTTGACTTATCGTGTTTCTCAAAAACGTTTTAATCCTTTTTAAGGTTGAGAAACACCTCTCTCTCTACAGTCGTCATTGGGATAGTGCACACAATTTTGAGAAGCTTCGTACATTCGGTGAAAGAAGAAGTTAATCCGATTTTGTAAAATCGATAAAGCACCATCAACAGTTGCAAAGTCATCACGGGCATAAATAGTCGAGAGTTCGCTCTTCAATTATAGCTTATTTAAGAAATCGTAAGTTTTTACCGTTACCTCAAAATCATGTTCGGGAAACTTTAGTCTATATTTTACAAAATTTTCACAAGCTAATAAATTTGCTGCTGTAAGATGGTTGTTAAATTCAAATCTTTGTTTCATTTGAACTAAAATTAAATCGCATACTTCTTTGCAAATAACAGACTTAGTAGTTTTAATTCGTTTAACAGGGGTCTCTAGCTATCGGTAGAATCGCGCACATTTTGAATGGTTACTTCGAATAATTACTGCATCAATGTTTTTTTTGCAAACATTGGAAAAAAAATCACACTGAGGCATAACTTTATGAAAAAAAATTAACCAATATATAAAAGTTTTGTCTTTGAGGTAATGCAAAAGCATGCCCGCTTGATTGATTGGGTTGCTGTCGATATTATCAGAATTCATTATAGTTTCAATGTACTCGATTAACGATTCCAGATGGGCAAACACAGTTCTCACTATTCTTACGTTGAAATTCCATCTTGTCTGCGGAACGGAGGGTATTTTTCGTTTTACTATCGCCATAAGAATGTCAGTACGTTTGGAAGACGGAGAAAAAAAATTGGGAAAAGCTTGTAAATTGGAACAAAAGGTTCGCACTTCCTTATTTTGCGATACCCATTTTTCAACAATTAGGTTCATTTGATGTGCATAGCAATGTACGTAGTGATAAACACTTCTTACTTTGGCTTGGACGCCTCCAATCTTACCGCTCATCACCGATGCTCCGTCGTAGCATTGTGTGATTAAATTGCTCGGTGTTATATTAAGCGAATTCAGTTCTTCAAATATTATTTCGGATATTCTATTAGCACAATGGGATTTTGGTTTCAAATATTTCCAAAAACGCTCGTGTATTTCGCCATTTCGTTCATACCGGATTATTAAAACCATTCGATTAATTGTAGAAACGTCTGTTGTTTCGTCGGCTTGAATAGAAAAAAAATCACTCTCTGAGATTTGTTTCCGCACTTCTGAGAGGTATACTTCCAAGATCGCATCTAAAATATCATTTTATATAGTCTTAGAAGTACCCTTAAATATAGTAGCGGTGTCTAAATGTTGTTTCATGGCTATGTCAAGCTCGGCAACGAAATCAACCAACCCTCGAAAAACTCCTGCATTTAATGAGTCTCTTGTTTCGTCATGACCACGCATGGCTAAAGCACCACAAAATTTAAAAAATAAAAATAAAATCTCCCTATTTTTTAATACAAGTTCATTATGCTGCTTTATCTGCGAACGGTAACCAGAATCTAATTCATGTCTTAAATTTTTTTTTTTTTACATGAGCTCCACACAGGAGGCCCTGAGGAAAATAATTTCCCTCAGGGCCTATGTCATCTTTGGGGATGCTGTATGGAGGGTTTTTTTAACCTCTGACAGGCCGGAGACGCGCCGGCGCGAGCGTCATACGCGCATGCGCGAGAAAATAATTCAAATATTTGAATAATACTTCCGACAAAAAACTTTTGGTCTACGATTTTGGCCCTTCTATGTACACAATTTGTATGAAGAACAGTGTCAGAATCGCTTGCGCCATCATTACTCTCGGAGACGCTACAAGTTTCATTCACCTTGTCACCCTGGAATATTTTTAAAACGATTTCTTCTATGACAATCGGCTGTCAGAATTTGCTGCGAATTTAACGGTCGCAATTAATGCGTGTATCGCGAATAAAACGATCATAAAACCTATTAATTTACGTAATAAATGCAAGTAATGTGGTTTTCGTAGATAGTTTATTGTGATGTGAACGTGTTTCAGTTAATAAAATATACAATAGCTCAAAATTTATCAACAAAACATTCAATTCAAAATTCAAAGTGGTGGTTTTTTAGTGTTTTTTTGCGAAGTTCCGCGAATTTCCGCTAAATGTCATGGCCTTTGACCGGTTAAGGAAAGGAAGGAGAGGACAGTTCTGGGAAGGAAAAGGGTTTAACCGGTCACAGGCCGGAGACGCGCCGGTGGGCGCGTCGTATGCGCATGCGCGAGAAAATAATTCAAATATTTGAATAATATTTTCGACAAAAAACTTTTGGTCTGCGATTTTGGCCCTTCTATGTACAGAATTTGTATGAAGAACAGTGTCAGAATCGGTTGCGCCAACATTACTCTATGATACGCCTAGAAGTTTCATTCACCTTGCAACACCAGAATATTTTTAAAACGATTTCTTCTATGACAATCACCTGTCAGAATTTGCCGCGATTTTAACCGTCGCAACTGATGCGTGTTCTAAAACCTATTAATTTACGTAATAAATGCAAGTAATGTTGTTTTGGTAGATAGTTTATTGTGTTGTGAACGTGTTTCAGTCAATAAAATATACAATAGCTCAAAATTAATCAACAAAACATTCAATTCAAAATTCAAAATGGTGCTTTTTTAGTGTTTTTTTCGTGAATTTCCGTGAAATGGCCTGGCCTTTGACCGGTTAAGGGGTGGGTAGGAATCTGGGGTTCAGTGTGTCCTAGTCATCCACCTCCAGGACCTAAACAAACCTCACCCCATGAACCCGGGCACCCCTGCTAAATCACCAAACGTAGCGAACCACTTGGGGTGACCTATGGCAGAGGTGTTGGTTATCCATTAAAGGTTCCTGGGGCGGCGGTACCCATTCCCGCCTCCCAAATTGTGAACCCATATCAATATCAACAACCCCTAATGATGCCAAACTAAGCACATTGTTTAAACGAATTTTTGATGAATTGTGACTTTTTATTTTCTCCGACAAATGACCTAAATCGCTGACGCCATTTAATGTCCATGCTGAATCACCATTAAAAATTAAACAAGGGAAACAAAAAAAAGTATTTAATCTTTCTCATCCGCACAACCAAAACGCCCTCTTGTACTTTTCAATATTAAATTTACGAGTTAAAGTTTTCTTTACGGATTTACACTCTTGGTTCATAATTAAATTTGGTTTTGGCGGGCCGTTAAATTTTATTCTTATTTTATGTTCATGGTTCGTGCGGTTCTTTTTGATATAGTCCACATTTATTATTGCATCACTCATTTTAAAAAGGGTAAAGAAATTCAATTGTACCTAAAAATATTGATACCAGAATAATTCAACAATAATAATATATAATGATAATAAAGGGAGAAAAGTAATGAGTAAATTTTGTAGAGCGATGTTATGGTGTGAAATCTCATGGGCACTACAATTTACTATGGGTTCTTAGGCTCTATCTAGTTTTATTATTTGCAAACAAATACAGATATACTCACCTGATAAACTCGTTATCCGATAAACACATTAATTTAATTGAAAGTTTATGCTTGGAAGAAAACGACTTTGCAAGCGGGAACACTGCATTAAAACACTTCAGAAATCATAAATTATTTGCTATTTTACACTACGGTTAATTTCTTTTGATATTACATCTATTAGTATCAGAGGATTAGTGGCAAAGAAGAGAAAGTATTTATTTTGAAAGACCTTCGGATATTAATTAATATCATAATAATTAACACAAGCAATTTTAATTTGCAGCGTAGGATGCAAACGGTGGCGGGTGTTTACTGACCCAATGAGCGTCGATATGAAGTTAGCAATAAGTAAAAAAAAAAACCGCACACAAATAAAAGGTTACTTTCTGCAAAAAAAAGCAAATAATAAAGTCAATATTCAATGCTAAGTATGTAAATCTGCAGCACTCTATCACAAGATAATATCGCACGCATAGCTGACCCGTGACCCGTTGACCCGAGGTTGCATTTTACAAGAGAAATATTATGATTTTACTTAATACTTTTTCAAACCCTACATCGCTCGAGCCCTACGTTCGGAATTCTTGGATTCTTCATTCGGATATCTCCGCTGTCCGTGCGGCGGACTGTTGGGGGTATTTTTCTTGATACGTTTCAAAACCACAATCCGGCGATGTTTCGTATGGGCTGCATATAAAATAATATTAGCCAAACAGAGGACGCTTAGGTCTAACACGCAGATTGGTATGTACCTCGGTTTCTCGTTCCTAGCCAGTGTTAACCGCGCGGGTGGAATGTTTTTGCCGTATTTATCTACAATATTCTTACATTTAGTATGTTATTAATTGCAATTTTTTAAGATTTTTTTTAAATATTTCGTTTAATTTTATAATTAAAAACATTAAGTAATATTACGATGAGCTGTAAATTGTTTTTCAACTTTGTTGGCGGTTCATTGCACGAGTGCACTAAGGCACCGGCCGCGCCTGCTCCTGACTTCACAATGTGTCTCCCCAGGTATTTCAACCTCATCCCGTAACTTAATGATTGTATTATTTCCAGTGCGTTAAGCAAGGGCTGTGCTCAAACGATCAAGAAGTGATGGATCTTAAGTCTGCAATGTGGGCGTGTGGGCACACGGCTACATCCTCCACCGGCATAGAACTCCTCACCTCCCTTGGAGAAATGGACAGCAACGTATTTGCTGACACCGTGAAGCTAGCCCAAAACTGCCCCGTCTACTCCATCAGAGGAACAGCCTTCTACGTCCTCGGCCTCATGGGCTGTACTTACGAAGGTGCTAAGGTTCTGTATGGCTTAGGTTGGCTGTGTGTTCAACACAACCGTCACGAACGATGGCCAATCATTCACGAAGAAACGTGGCTAACTAAAACTGCTTCCGAAGATCAAATGTACCCCAACATGTTTAAGAGTGGTTTACCACCTGAACATAGGAAGACTGTAGATACAGAAACCAGTGATAACTCTGACAAGACAGAACACAGTGCAGCAGAGAGCTGCCAGTCTGAGAATACTAAAGGAAAGTCAATGGTTACTTCCGCTACCATGGAGCCATCTCTCACTGAGGAGAGCTGTGATAGTTGTGACGGGGACATCCTCGATGACAAGCCACACCTAGACAAGGGCAACATTAGATCAGTGAGTGAGAGTTCTGACAGACCAGAGAAAAGACACAAATGTCAGACTCTCCCGCAGAGGCTCTACCCGGGCGCCAGAAAACACCAGCGATCTCTTTCTGAATCCAAAACTGTGGACAAATTGAAAACTGACGGAGACTCCAGCGAAAATGTTTATGAGAGATCTTTCTACATCGGGCCCATATCTGAGAATCGACCGATGATAGGAAGACTGAACTCTTTTGACCTGTGGAATGAAGGTGTCCTGAGAAGAATCAGAAACATCAGCGAGTCTAGTACTTCGGGAGTTAGCAGTTGTGATTCTGTTCTTGGCAAATATGTATATAAGTAAGTACAGAATCTTATTAATTATCTGCCTTTATCCTATGTAGGTACTTTCTCTGTGAGTTAGCTAAAATGCTTGTTTTATTTTTTAGCGATAGGATTCTAACACTGAGTCCTATCCCGAGTTCCTCGAGTCTATCCGCTGTGAAAAGTATAATATCTAATAAGAGACAGACCGAAGCCACTCGACGGATTTCATTACATAGTAAGTAGATCAGCTCTTACGTATGTTTGTTTGTACAAAGTTGTGAATTGTCCTGGACGACTAAATATCAATACTTACTCTTTTATATTTTGTTTTAGGTTATACAGGTTCAGATGTAGCAAGTTCTCCTCCAAGTCAAAGAGATTTAGTTGGCTATGCGACTTTGAGAACACTGAGTAGACATAGACGGTAAGAGTTGTTTTATTATGTATCCTGAACCGTCATTTAAAACCTATATTGAGAGAAGCATTCTCAAATCCCCTTTCGCGTGGCCTTCCCCGATCTTTTTTAGTACCTTGTGGCTGTCAAGTGGTCACCAGATGCTAAACAAAAGTATCTACATACATCTAACTTTTGTTTATGGCATTTTTTTCTCATTAGCGTATTAAATTCCGTTGCTGGCATTTTCGTTTTGTAGTAGCTCCGAATTTATAACGATTTTTCCCCGAAAAAGCAAGAATTATTTCAAAATCATACTTTATGTTATAACAGCGAGGCTGTTCGAAGTATTTTAAAATTAAAAACAGAGTTTAAGACTGATAAATGACAATATATGTGGTGAACAAAGATTGTCTGCATTTTGGGTCCTTTGTTTCTTTGTCTGTTTTCTTTGTTTGTAGGTATCTTGTGTTGTGATTGACATGTGTTGTTTTGTGTTTGAAACAATGAGCGGGTCCGAAATTTCCTCATCCGATTCGGTAGAGATGACAGTATAGGAAATAAATAAAGTGATTTGACCAAAAGAGTCGAAGTGAAAGTTACCGAAATTGGCGAAAAAAGATCGATCATCTTTCGGCCCAAGTGAAGCATATAAGCCATATATAAGCTCATTTATTCAAAACTTTATGGCTTCAAAAACGAGCTTGGTAAAGTATGGACAAGCCGCCGCATCCGCTACACTTTAAATGATAAATAGGTATAAAATTTGAAAATGACATTTGCGAAGTTTCGTTTCAAACCAAAAAAGCATTAATTACTTCATTTACCTAAACTAAGAACCTAATAACCTATTTTATGTTCGTAAATAGTTGTTTCTTGTAATAATTGTTGAAATGAAGTATAATTTCCGTAATCTGTGCATAAAAATGCGGCGGCTTGTCCATGAATTAATACGAGCATGACTCAGAAGATCGGAAGATGCACGGGGAGAGTGGTGCATCAACTTCTCTAGGGATTGGTCTCGTTAATAGATAAATTCTGTGGGGCATTGAGCCATTCCCTCTTTCTGCAGAATGAGTGCCTCAGAAAATCTCTGCAGGAACTGTGAACTGGAGAGTAGAGGAAGGACTCCGGATACAGAGTAGCAGGCAGTGATTACAGATGTTCTGTAGATGGTCTGCGGAAAGAGAGCAAACGCGATCCAGCATCACAGGGACGCAATCCTCAATGAAGTAAAGAGTCAGTGTGTACGGGAAGCGGTTAAAAATATTCCTCCAGCAGCGGGTTATCTTTTTGACCCAAGCAAATTGGAATCTAAGATTAAGCGAATGGGAGGGCTGGATAAATGCCTCCCAATTTCGAGCTTCGCCCCTCAACCATCAACCAGCACGCAGCTGCCCAAGTATAAAGGGCCAGCGAGGAAGCCTTTTCGCGACAGCAGGCCCTTTCGGGAAGGCAGGACGTTTCGCGATAGCAAAGCCTTCCGTGGTGAGCGAACCAACTAACATGAGTCCAGAGGAAGAAGAGAGGACCAACCAGGCCAATTTGGGCAACAAGGATAGTCTGACTATCCAGAGAGAGTTTCAGGGGGGACAGTTAGGACAGTTCCTAAGCAATTGGGATGATTTAGGAGCCCCACCGATGCTGTTAACGATGTTGCGAGGGTACAAGCTACCCTTCCGTCAGAAATCCATGCTAAGTATACTGGCAGACACGGTAAGTTCCACATATAAAACTCATATCACAAAAGAAATGACGCGACAAATAGACAAAATGAAAAAGGAAAAGATATTGGCATCGCCTTCAATATCTCCTTCATTTCTGTCACGGATGTTTCTCATACCGAAGCAAGACGGGTCATTTAGACCGGTTTTCAACCTTCGTCGCTTGAACAATTTTTTAACTATAGGCAAATTTAGGGAGTGTGCCAGTCGCAAGCTACCGGCATTTAATAAGATTGCACCATTTATTCAACCGGGGGACTGGATGGTTAAAGTGGAACCATCGCCGTTTCTTGAGACTCATTTTTAAGGACAATTACTTCAAATGAGATGTTTGCCTTTATCTTTGGACTATTATCTGCTCCAAAGGTTTTTACTTATCTTACCAATTGGATAGCGCAAAAATTAAGAGATAAAAAAGGTCTCAGAATAATTGTCTACTTAGAGAATTTTTTGATAGTATATTAATATATTGAAAATTCATAAATTTGAAACTATTTCAATGTTACAAACTCTGGGGTGGATAATACAATTCCTTAAATCCACTCCAAGTCCAGTTCAGAAAATTGAATATCTGGGAATTATGTGGAATTCAAGGGCTGATTTAAAAGATCTCCCGCAAGATAAAAGAGTGAAAATAACAAAGTTACTGAAACAATACATTAATCTAGGTAGATGGTCACTTGAGCAGGCCCAGGGCCTCTTGGGTACCCTCAATTTTGCTAGTTTCGCCATTCGTAGAGGCAGGCTTAACCTTCGCATGTTACAAGCAAGCTACCTGCATTCAAACCCACGCAGCTAAACGACCTCAGGTTGAATGGAGCTTGGTCCCAAACACAACAACCACTCCACAGCAATGTCAAAGGAATGCTCGCCGTGCTGGCAGCACTTACTCCTCACGGGCCAGAGCTGTCAGACTCGGGTCTTCTTACCCAGTCAGACAACAAATCAGTGGTCGCATACCTTCGCAACGAAGGCGACAAACGATCCAAGGCATTGCTCGAAGCGACTCGTCAAGTCCTTCAAATGGCAGACACGTATCACATTTCACTGTCTGCCCACTACTTGCCGGGAATTTGCCACAACCTCACGACTGATGCCTCGGACTGGGAATGGGGCGCGCAGCTAAACGACCTCAGGTTGAATGGTTGGTCCCAAACACAACAACCACTCCACAGCAATGTCAAGGAAATGCTCGCCGTGCTGGCAGCACTTACTCCTCACGGGCCAGAGCTGTCAGACTCGGGTCTTCTTACCCAGTCAGACAACAAATCGGTGGTCACATACCTTCGCAACGAAGGCGACATACGATCCAAGACATTGCTTGAAGCGACTCGTCAAGTCCTTCAAATGGCAGACACGTATCACATTTCACTGTCTGCCCACTACTTACCGGGAAGGTTCAATGAGGTATCAACTCTCCTGAAAACGTGAACCTCCGAAATGGCATCTTTTACCGGCTGCAACAAAATTAGTTTTTGCAAAATGGGGGGCGCCAACTATAGATCTGTATGCATCAGAGACAGCCCACGTCATAGAAGATTATGTGTCCCTCAATGCATTCGACAAAGAGGCAAAATTTGTCAATGCTTGGACTCAAGAGTGGGATTTTCCTCTAGTTTGGGTGTTCCCCCCGCCGTGCCTTATGCCGAGAGTTCTAGCACACCTGAACCGGGTCAAGGACCTATACTTGATTGTAGCCCTGAGATGGAAGAAGGTATTCTCCGCGAGTCCTCCATTCACCATATTGAAACTGATAGAAGTGCTGATAGACACCAGAACCTTGAAACCCCCACCACAAGTAGAGGATTTCATTTTGGAGGTGTGGAAGTGCCGGGGTGGAGTCAGTCATTAACAGATTGGTCGGATAAACAGAAAGATTTTTTAAAGTCGGGTTGGAGAGAGTCCACCCTTAAAACATACAAACCGGCTTGGCTTAGGTGCAACGTCCCTACAGGAAGCAACCTAGCACGATTTTTAACAGATCTTAGTCTAGAAGATAGTCTCTCTCCCAGCACAGTTCGACTTCATAAATCGGTAGTAACAACTTTCAGTAGCCCTGAAGAAGGAAACCGAAGTTCACATCCTCTAGTCAGACAAGTACTCAAAGCCGCAGCATTAAGACATCCTAAATTGGCTAAAATCTCCTATCTGGGATCCTTTAGTGGTGTTGACCTGGTTAGAAGCTAACCCACCCAAAAAGTTGAATCTCTTTGAAACATCAAGCAGGGCAGCGACTTTACTTTTATTAGCTTCGGGACGAAGAGGGCATGACCTGACCTTGTTACAGTGTTCACCAGACAAATTATCCATAGATGAGGAAGGGGTCTCGTTATGGCCAGTTTTCGGTTCCAAAACGGACTCCGCTACGTACCAACAGTCAGGTTGTTAGGCTGTTAAATGGCAATCAACCAAATATAGACCAAACATACTGGATTAAGGAACTGGTTGAAATCTCCAAAGAACGGACAGAAGACAGAAACAAAGCAGAATTTAACAGAACTCTTCATCACTACATCAGGAGCAGTTAACACGTCCAGTGCTGAGCCCGTAGCAGGTACGGGCGATACAAAGTTCGCGGGATGCGTTGCCCTTACAAGGTACGGGCATCTTATACCTAAGAGAAATGATAATAAAAAAACGTTAGCACAGACGGATTGTGTATATAATACCCTCAGCATGTAGGATAACTTCAGTATACATTTGTATGTTGCGTGGGTCGGTCGCTATTGTTTTTTTTCTACCGTAGTACCGTTGTGGCGAGTTTACACGGAGTTTTTCTATACGTTTCATACAACTACAACGAACTATATGTGTATGCGATAATTGTGATTGTTACTGAATTTATACAAAGTGTTTTCTTGTTTATAAGTATTTTTTATTAGACTTTTCGTTATTATTTTTTGTATGTTCGGACTTTTGAATCAAAATATTGTGTTTTAGACTACAAGAAATTTATATTGAATTCATTTACTATAAAGTGTTTTTATTATTATTTTTGTGTTGGACTTTTGATATTTTTTTTGTGTTATACGTACCTTGAAATATGGATCAGCCATCAACATCCAAAAAAGCTAGGCTAGATGACGACTTTAGCGATACCGATTTCGACGATTCGGGAAGCGACTTAGAGATCTTCCCCGAATCGGATGAAGATGACATGGAAGACATGGATAACGATGAATTGGATGAAGATGCCATTATCCAGCCAGTACCGGCAGCATCACCACTGCCTCCAAACCAACCATCAATGTCCGAACCAAGACAGTGGTCAAATTCACCCAAACCATCACATCACATCCCATTTACCGGTGTATCTGGCATAAATTTTATGGAAGCTGGAAGAGAACCGATCAACTTTTTCAATACCATCGCCAATAATGACTTGTGTGAGATGGTCATCAAACAAACAAACGATTATGCGGTAGAAGTTTTATCAAAGTCGAAAGGTGATAAAAGCCGAATCACAAGGTGGAGGGACCTAACAATCGAGGAATTCAGGAAGTTTTTAGGGCTTATTTTCCACATGGGAACTATAAGGATGAATCGCATAAACGACTATTGGAAGAAAAATCATTTATTCAACCTGCCGACGTTTTCTCAATACATGGCTCGAGATAGATTTCTACTTATCCTTAGAGTGCTTCACTTCAATAATAATGAGGAAGAATCAACAAGTTTAGGAAAAATTCAGCCACTCATCGATTTTTTCAATGATAGGATGGAGATTATATATACTCCTAGTAAAAATCTTTCCATCGATGAATCGCTGGTGCTCTGGAGAGGGAGACTATTGATCCGTCAATACATGAAAGGGAAAAAAGCGAAATATGGCATAAAACTGTATATGTTGGGTCAGTCAAATGGATTGGACCTAAAAATAATTGTTTATGGTGGTGCAGCAGACATCGAACTCGGTGGTAAAGACCACACTAACAAAGTGGTGAAGAAATTGATGGAAGGAAAGACTGGAGTCGGGCACAGTTTATACATGGACAATTTCTATAATAGTGTTCCATTGACGGAGCATTTATTAGAAAACAAAACATTTGTTACTGGGACCCTTAGATCAAACCGGAAGGACACACCGAAGGAAGTTACTGAAAAAAAATTAAAAACCGGAGAGTCTACCAGCATGTATACACATAAAGGGGTATGCGTCACAAAATGGAAGGATCGACGTGAAATTGTGACCATATCTTCCGAATTCGATGGGCAATTGACGAAAACTACCAATCGTCGAGGAAAGGAGGTTTGTAAGCCAAACATGATTATTGAATACAACAAACACATGAGCGGCGTAGATTTTCACGACCAAATGCTTGCCTACTACCCATGTCGTCGAAAAACTTTGAGGTGGTATAAGAAACTGGGAATTCACATTTTCCAATCAATGCTAATAAATGCTTACTATTTGTACAATGCACAGAGTGAGCGTAAGAAAAGTCTATATGATTTTAGACTGGAAGTAATCGATAATTTACTTGGTCCTCCTCCTTCTGCCGTTCCTCGTCCATTAGTGTCAAATATAAGACATTTGCCAGCCCTATGCGAAAGAAACGACAAAGGAAAAGTAAAAAAAAGGCAATGCAAATATTGCTGGGAAAAAAATCAAAAACGGAACGATTCCAATTATTGCTGCAAGGAATGTCCACAGATGCCTGGATTTTGTATCGAACCCTGCTTTAGAAATTATCATGATGAAAATAATCTATAAAAACCCTATTGTTTCATTTCAAACCGATAATTACCTGTGGTTTTGCCTGCACTTTCTCTTTCTATAACAATACTTTATAATTACCCTTTTAGGTGGTCAAAATCAATTTGTTATAACTATACTATATAATTACTCTGCTAATGATTGTTATATCCGAACTTATTCATTGCTATTGTAAATTTCTTCTTATTCTGACTCATTTGGTTTTTTTTGTCGTGATATTACTTACCAATGATGGTTTTATAATAATATGACTGTTGCAAACCATTTTTCATTGTTATTGATTTCTAAGAAACTCTTCAATGTCGATATACTTGTCATTATTTTTATAGTTTTATAAATTGTCTGTTTGTTGTAATTGATTTGGCATAATTCATATATTATTTGTAAATAATCGTTGTTTAGAAATTGATTTTACATAATAAATAGGCATGTTTATTATTATTTTGAAGTTTTTTGTACCCTTCTGCTACGTGAATCCCTCAGCTGTTGTTGCTTTCTGAGAACTAGGGTCCCAGACATACCTGCCATTACCATTACCTGTCGTGTGATACAGGACCGGAGCGCGCGGGATAATGTTATTTGTAAATGACACGATATGACATAATGTCTACATAATTATTGACACAGAGATGTGTACCTATTTCATCTAGATTCTAGAACATAGGTGGGTAATATTCATTATAATATAAAGTAAACAAACTGAGATGGTTTGGGCATGTAGGTAAGAAAGGTAAGAAAATATATAGGTAGGTTCGAAAGAAGTGGTATTAGGAAGCGCGGCCGTCCGAGAGTAACCTAGGTCGACCATGACGCGTAAAGCAAAAAGACCCGGCGAGAGTGTATGACTCGTGTAAACTCACCATTACGCAATGACGCCTACTATCTTGTCCTGCCAATTACATAACAACTGGAGAGTATGTAGCGCTGACAGGCAGTGCGATTGGTAGGTGTGATCCCCAATAATAAATCAAACATGAAAAAGTCCCCATTTTTTTCGAATTAGGGAAGTAGTCCCGTTATGAAAATTTCGTACTTTATCAGCATAGCTGGTTTACGCCTATTAAAATAACGCAGTGAAAGTGTTAAGGCAGCTTCAAGAACAGCCATTGCCCGTTGGGTCAAAACGATTCTAGAAGAAGCTAAGACCACAGCTGCACCGGGAAGCGTACGGGCAGCAGTGGCATCACTTAACTGGCTGGATAATTTTAGACTGGATGACATCCTGGCTCGAGGGAACTGGAGGAGCCGGGACACCTTTGCCAAATTCTATAGAAGAGAAGTTAACACTTCTCTAGAGGTAAATAGGGCATTGTCTGTGACTTCTCTATTCCACCCACTGTAACACATGAGTAGGTATTCCAGTGTTTAACATATTTTAATATCATCACATTAGCGTTAGTGGTCACCAGTCGATAACAAACAGATCTCAATATAGGTTTTAAATGACGGTTCAGGATACATAATAAAATAGTTTTACCTACCAATAAAACTTATATTATGTACCTAACCTCATTTAACGCGAAGAGGAATAGGTATAATATTAGTACAAAACAGCATCAGAGCAATCTGGCGGACAAAGCGGTCTCTATCATTCATTTTGAGATTATTTTGTTTTCAAAAAGTTTCGTTAAAATCCGAAAGATGCCACTAGAAAAATAAATATTATGTGTATTTATTTCAAAATGTCGCATCTGGTCGCTGGTCGGAATACGGCCGGCTAGGGGTGCCATGCACGCACGTGTCCACTAGGCAATGTTTTCAGAAAAAAAACTACTCGAAGCATGTTTTAAGTCATTATAATAGTTGTATATTTTGGTATGTTGTGTGTTTGGTAATTGGGGTATGTTGTGAGGCTGAAGGTAGCGGGGAAGGGAAGGAGTTGGGAAAAAGGAAGGTGGGGAAGTACCTAGTGATTTAGTTCTGGTAACCGAACACGTCTAAAGCTATTTCAAGTAACGTTTCAATAATTGTGTTTGGTGGTCTTACACCAGGACGATAATGGGAGTAACTACCTACTACGTCCCGTTCATCACTATTTTTATTATACCAAAGCAAATAAAATTAGGAGAAAATGTAAATAAATTTAACTCTAATTTACCAACATCTGTGATTGATTCAAATTTAAAAAAAAAAAGTTTTAAATATAATGTAGGTAGATACAAATAAGGATTGTATTAGGACAATGGGTACCTAACTATGGACCTATTTGAAAATATCACAAACAAAAATAAAAATACGAGTAGGTATGTACATTTATAACTTTTTATCGTAGGTAAAGCTATTACTTACATATCAAGAAACTTTAAAAAATTAGTCCACTTAAACTTTCTTTTCTATAATTCACCTATTTTAAAATGTCTTTTAAAACCTACAAAAAAACCGTAAAAAACTAACAATGGATCATGATAAACTGTTATGTTATGATGCTACTGTACAACTTACCGATGTTACTTGTAAAAGCCTTCAAGGCGTAAATAAATAAATTATATTTCAAGAAACTTTATAAAATCAGTCCACAAAATATTTTTTTTCTTTGATCAAAACCTACAAAAAACCGTAAAAAAGGTTTTTACCATCTACTTTCAAAAACGTTAAAAACTTAGAAAAGAAATTGGATGGCCTGGGATTTGAACCTCTCGCTCAAATTTGAACACCAGTCGACACTTCTACTAGCAAATAACTAAAATAAAAAACGACCATAAAAACATTTGATGTTTCCATTGAGACGTATTGCATACAAGTATACATGTCTACACGTGGCAGACTTCCGACCAAGGGTAAGCAACCGTAATCACGAATAATAATAATACTAGAACATTTGAAAGCGTATCGATATTCCAGACCTCGGTGGTTGAACGGTTACGATCGTTGGCTACGAATCCGGAGGTCATGAGTTAAAATTCCGGCATGCGCAAGTACCTATCAACATTTTATGCGATTAATTTGTATTATTCCACAATATATTATTTTTAAATAATTTCGTTTAGATTATTAGTGCTATCTTCTTTTTCAATGATATATAACATTGGTGGGAACAATCTTCAAAAGTTGAAAATAGGTAACAACATATTTTTTAAAGAAATACATTTAAAAAAAAAATCGGAACGTTGCGCGAAATGGCTTTAGCCGTGTTGGGTGACCGGATCTTAATAGCCAGGTACTTACCCACCTTCCTCTTCCCCAACTCCTTCCCTTCATTTTTCGACAAACGCAGTCTTTGAGTCACAAACACATGCATAGTACCTACCTACCTATCCACATGGCCGTTACGTGATGACGCTGGCTCACCATTCACAAAACATGACACATGGCAGTCGTACCTATGTTTTGTGCTTCATTGCAAATGACCCTAGTGAAAGATGTTGAAAGACCACATTTCAGAATTCAGATTGTAAAATGTAGACATAAAGATATAATATATCGATGTATATAGACCTCAGAAAATGTATAAATACCTAGTGAGAGATTTTTATTTTTATTATGTGTTGAATACCTCACAAGAGTCCCAGCTGCTCCCGTCTGGAGCCAGTGAAACTATGGCATACCCCGCATACCCCAAATGGGGTATGTTGTGAGGCTGAAGGTAGTGGGGAGAAGGAGACGAATCCGGAGGTCGCGAGTTAAAATTCCGGCGTGCGCAAGTACCTATCAACATTTCATGCGATTAATTTGTGTTATTCCACAATATATCATTTTTAAATAATTTCGTTTAGATTGTTAGTGCTATCTATTTAAAAAAATAGATAAGAAATATATTTAAAAAAAGAATCGTAACGTTGCCTGAAATGGCGACAGACGTGTTGGGTGACTGGATCTGAATAGCCAAGTTCTTACCCACCGGGCATCACGGAGTTCTTCTACCACTCACTTCCGTGTTATTTTATTGTATTTACGTAAGGGAACGTACCCATACTACGTGACCTGTTCGGGGGGTCTTCAAAATGTCACGCTTGATACAAATGAGCAGCGGGTTGCTTAGGTTTTTGGTCACGGGGGGGGGGGGGGGGGGGGTTAAAAATTGCAAAAAATTGCAAAAAATTGGTCACGTAGTATGGGTACGTTCCCTAAGTATTATTATAATAATATAATAACCATTTAAAATTTGGCACAGCTGCACTCTACTAGCTTGACGTCGATATAAAACAGTAGTCAGGTTATTATATTAAAACGAATAGATACCTACATGTATAGGTAGATAGTATCTAAGTATCATAGTTTCCAAAAATAAATGTAATAATATCTTAGATTCTCACCCTGATTGATTACTGCCATCTTTTGAAAGTTTTTGAAAAATGGTTTTAGTTCAAAATTGTACCGTGTAGAGAAAGATAAATGGGCGCCACACGACAGAGGGCTTTTGCTAGTAATTAAAAATCCTGTTTTTCATTCTAAATTTGAAGATTAAAATTATAAAATTGTCTTTAAAAAATGGAGAAATATAATACCAACCATTCCTCGTAACGTTTTGGTAAATAAACGAATCCAAAGTTTTGTATTCAGCGTTTAAAAAAACACGAAAATTGGTGTTTATGAAAAAATTTAACTAAAAACTTATTTATCTATTTATTTTAAATTTTTTTTCGAGGTTTTAAAGAAAACCCCTAAAGGTAGACTTTGAGGATATTCAGCAGTTAAAAATATTTTGTAAAATTTACGAAAAACGGTCAGAATAAGGTCGTATTTCTGATTTGGTTTTGATAAATGCTAAGCCTATGTAAATTTTAAAAATTTATAAAAAATATTTTTCACATTAAAAACTTTATGTTTATCGATTTGCGTAATAATATTATCATTATTTAAAATTAATAAATGATTACACTTGGCCTTAAAACCTAGGCAATCACTGCCTGGTGAGAACTAATGAGAAAAAAATGCCATAAACAAAAGTTAGATGTATGTAGATACTTTTGTTTAGCATCTGGTGACCACTTGACAGCCACAAGGTACTAAAAAAGATCGAGGAAGGCCACGCGAAAAGGGATTTGAGAATGCTTCTCTCAATATAGGTTTTAAATGAGGTTAGGTACATAATATAAGTTTTATTGGTAGGTAAAACTATTTTATTATGTTTGCAAATCTGTAGCAAATATTGCCACAAGCATTCTGTACTGAACATGAGATGGTTTTGTTTTCAGCCCCACATATTCAGAGACCACAACGGATGAGTTGAGTTCTTTCCTAAACTCGGAAACCAAAAAGGTCCCTACGTTTAGTTCCTTGAAAGGCAAAAGCAAGTTAGCTGAAGCCAGGAGTACTAGAATGAGGTGAGTTTTCATTATCATTTCCCATTTACTCAAATTGCATTATTAAATATTTTCTTTTTGGAATTAAAACAACATACCAACTGGGACAAGCCACTTTTTTTGAACAATAAAAATATGCAAGAGTAAGTAACGGAATAATGTGATTCTGTTACATGAAGGTTCTTTAAATAAAATCCTTGCCTCTAGAGCTATTCATTAGTTTAAAAACAAAACGCAACACATATTAACCCTATGTACCTCGTAAATGCAATAAAAAGTACAAATTACTGGCGCAAATTACGTAATTTGATTGATGCTTGTATTTTTTTCCATTTTACTAATAAAAAGTTAAACATTTTTTCTAGCATATTCAAGTATGACTGGAAACCCATCGGTAACGCTTCCGAGTCGCGGCATAGTCTGGCCCCTCTGGCGCGGGGCGAGGGGGACACGTCATGCGTGAGCCCCGTAGTGACGGTGCCCCCCCCGCGGAGCCGGGCCGCCACGCCGCGGGGGCAAGTGGGGCCCACCTATATGGGTATCAGCATGCCTCGCTGCCTGATGGACATCTTCCCATCGCGCGGGCAGCACCATCCCCTGCCTGCCGCTTCCCAAAATTACATGACTGGAGATGACTCGCTAGCTGCCGATTGCGACCATGGTGAATTATACTTTTATTTTATTTTGATTGAATGCTTTTATAATATTATGTAATTCTATTAAAGTTTTATTTCTATTTATGTAAAGAATATAATTATAGAATAAAAATTATTATTCCAACAGTTCAACATGACATGGGCACAAAGAAGAATGACGATTCAAACTTCAACAGCAGTTTTTCAGACTTGTCCATAGGGGGAAATGGTATGAAGTCATCTAGCCGAATGACTCGGGGCAGATCAAGAGACCGCTTTTCCAAACACGACCAGCTCTCCTGCCTCTGTTGTTCCCGTCTTAGGCCGGCACCCGACGCCAAGAAGACTTCCGATCTGAGAGAAGCTTTCTTCGCCGCGATGGACAGTCCCAAGCCTTCAGGCAGTGGGAGTGGCACTCTAGGAAAGTCCCCGGGGCCAACCAGCACTTCTCTAGAGCCGTCTGTGTCGTGCGGCAGTCCCACTAGCCTGGACTCAAACCTCTCGCGCATGTCGGACGGGAACCCCAATGTGGCCGGGGAGATTCTGAAGCACGCTGAGCGCATGGGAAACCCCATATGGCACAAGCAGTCCCGCCAGGTGCTGCTCGGCCTCAAGCAGAAGTATCCCGAAGTATTCCAGAATGTGTGTCTCTACTCGGAGATCTGCAAGCTCGTGTCCCAGAGTACGTACCGCCTGAGTGCTCGAAGGTTTCTGCAAGAACTGTTCCTCGACCTGAACTTCGATGTGTTCTACCAGGAGCCACAGCAGATTATACAGAATAAGATGGCCGAGCTGGTAGGCGCGCGATAGTCTTCGCTCTACTAGTATTTACGGTTGAAACTATTTATTGTGAATGAGGTTACATTTTACATAATGGTTTTTCATCATACTTATTTGTAAAATACTGGAACTCTAACGCTAACTTTCTAGAAAAGCTTCTATTATTGTAAATTATCGGTATAAAAATGTAAATATAAGTGTCGCTTATTGAATATGATTTCTGATATTAAATCATTGTCTTCTCTGTCAAATTGACATTAAATGAAATCACAAATATCCATATACATACATATGTATATGCTTGAATGAAGGTGTAAATATCTCCTACCCTAAGTTAAGTGAACATTAACATATTTGTGTAACTTTATTTCCGTGTACCGTGGACATTACATAATGCACTTTCGTAACTTTATTTCCGTGTTCCTCGAACATATTACATAGCACACTTGTGTAACTTTATTTTCGAGTACCGTGAACATTACATAACACACTTGTGTAACTTTATTTCCGTGTTCCTCGAACATATTACATAGCACACTTGTGTAACTTTATTTTCGAGTACCGTGAACATTACATAACACACTTGTGTAACTTTATTTCCGTATACCGTGAACATTACATAACACACTTGTGTAAGTCTAAGTTCCGTGTTTGCGAGCTATAACACGACACTTCTGTAAGAGTATTACTTGTCCGCATAATACAAGTACCATTGTCCTAATTCAATGCTTATTTATTATCTAACATAAATATTTGTACGTGAATCTTCTATTTGTATTTGAGGCTGTTTTTACCATTACCTTTATTATAATAATATATGTAGCTTAAAAATATCTATTTCATCATTATTGGAGGTATTTTCACCCCTAATGTACAGAAAGCGTATTATAAAATTTGATAAATAAAAAATAAAATGAATATATATTATATCTTGCCTTTAGTATGTTATGTAGATTTTTTATACATTAATAAAATATTAAATATTTACCTTTACACCATTCGGTATTCTCTTACAGGTAAAGAGGCACCCTTTTAAATATTATTCATTAACATTATGTTCAAAATATTTTGTACCAAACCTGTCTTCAACTAACGAGAGTTCCTGTTGCATTTGTTTTAAGTCCTACAATTAGTTACAACATTATCAATGCACCCTTTGTAAGAAACAATTCGTAAGTTAATTTATCTCTTTTATGTATGTACATTAAACATCAAACATTTAATTGTAGTTCAATAAACATTTACAATAAACATTTATTTGTAAAATATCCCCCCAATTAGATGGGCATCCATTATTCAGATTTTTTCTTCAAAACAGGCACTTTTTGGTAACAGTTGTTTTTAACAGTTGTGTGTATTATGTATTATTTGTTCATCATATAATATACTTTTATATACATAGTCCTTCTGGGTGGAAAATCCTTTGTATATTTTCACAAATACTATGAACAATACCGGAATCTCAGCTGCAAAATATAAAAATGAAAACACCTTCATTAATATTGCCATGTCGTCGTTGCGCCGGCAATATATAAATCATTGAGGCCACAAAATTGAAAGCACTTTAAATTTTTTTTTCAATGCAAATAAAAATTTAATTATTATATAATCCGTACTAATATTATAAATGCGAAAGTGCGTGTGTTTGTTTGTTACGCTTTCTCCCCTAAACCACTAAACCGATTTTAAAAATTCTTTCACCAATAGAAAGCTACATTATCAGCGAGTAACATAGGCTGTATATAATGGTAAGCTCTGGGGGCATTATGAAATTTGTATAAATGAAAATGTGTGTATTTTATATATTTTAGCGGCAGGGAGGAAAGGCAGGGGGAAGGTGGGGTTCGTGGAGAGGGAAGAGATGAGGGAGGGGGAAGGCGGGGAAGGTGGAAGGGAACAGGGACACCCGGGAAAGGACATGCAGGGAGAATCCATTTATTTCTTTGAATGGCATTGCAATGCATGCCGGGTACCAGCTAGTATACATATACATAAAGGAAATACTGATCTGAAATAGTTATTATGCAAAAAATAATATTTTGGACAAGGTGTCACTTAACAGCACTGAATAGAATATAGTACATACCTTCAAATGGAAATGCTGTCCTTAAATGGAAACCAACGGGACCCTCAGCACAGGTAAAGCACCCGGTGTGGCCCACACTATCAAATAATGTTTTAAAATATGTAACGTTATTGTATCAAATAACAAAAAATTAAAATGCACTAAGGTTCTAAGTATTAAAAAAGATACTAAGTCAATGCAGCCATTGATTTTTTTTTTTTTTACTTTAGCTCCACACACGAAAATAACGCCCTGAGGAAAATAATTCCCCTATGTCATCTGGGATGCTGTGTGGAGGGTCTTTTTAGGCAAGAGAGTATGTTTTGGGAAGGAAAAAGGTGTGAAGGGTGGGTAGGAATCTGGGGGTCGGTATGTCCAGGAGTGATGGACGTATGAATATATCCCTCCCATTGCGGTGCAAGGCGATTTTCCGAGAGAGTCCTGCTGGAGAGGTCAAAAAGTCTCCTTCAACTAGTCTCCCGATCCGGCATGCCACTCCCCATGAATCCAGGCACCCCTGCTAAGTCACCAAGTCACCAAACGTAGCAAACCACTTGGGGTGAACTATGGCAAAAGTGTTGGTTAAGTACTAAATGGTTCCCGGGGCGATGGTACCCATAACTCCCAAATTTATACCGTTTGACTAAGATTGAGACAGCTAGTCAATATTGCGTACTCATTGTCTCTCTTACACTTTCTGACATGAAATTAAAGATACAAAGATTGGTTCGACTTTTGAATCACAAACCACTCCCACATCGCATTTCTTGTGTTCTCCTTTATTCTATGCTTAACAGACATTTCTGGCGCAACGACGACATAAGTAATCTTTATAATTTAGATTCAAGCTTTCAATAAAACTTAATATGTTTGTTAGTGGCGCAATAGTGGAGCAGCTAGTAGCTGACGACATGTCCAGCTCCATGTGGTCGCATCTCTGCAGTTTGCAGTTCTCACATGGGACATTTTATCCACTGTACTGTCGAGTCGTCAGTTGCTGTTGCCTTGCTGGCGCGATGCTAAACACAGCTTTGTTCACTTTGTGGTAATTGGTGGCTGAGGTTTCTGTTTTGCTATTACTTATTAATAACACATGTTTTTTGGAAGAATTTGATTGATTATTATATTCTTGCAAAAATGCAAAATTCAGCTTTATTTAACTTACAAATAGTATTACATAATATAAGGTTATTTTTACCTCACTTCTAATGCAATAGGTAAGTAGTGGATTTCAAAAAAGTATGTTTTTGCAATCCATCTTTGCAGCTTAGATATTAAATTATGAGTTTTTACTTAAAACCTTGCCAGATCTGCATTCACTAACTTTACTAAACTGTGTTCATTTTGGCAGCATTAGGAAAATATGTCTAATTTGATTTAAATATTATGTAATTATAAATATTTTGCTAAAACTGTATTTATAGTAGTAATCCACTTCATCTAAATTATGTATTGTAATTTGATATTAATTCATGATCATATGATACAACAGTCTATTTGAAATGTGAAAGTAATTTAACTTACGTGGCATTCCGGACCACAATGGATCTTTGGATTAATGGTAAAATATGTTATCTATGAACCTTAAATCCAATTATAATCCATGAATGTTCCCCATGACTCGTGATGGTCAAAATTAAAATACAATTAAACATAGCCAAAGCCAATGCATATACTACTCACAATCCTTGTATCTAGAGTTCGTTAGTTACATACAGTTACATGTCACATAATATTTGTTTATATAAATATTCCTTTTGAATATCATCACAATGAGATCAAATACATATTTGCCACTACAGTATACTGACATTAGCAATAAATCATTAATGTTCAAGATTGGTATTGTAAAGTGAGATATGGGAAGATCTTACACACGGATATGCAAGTATCCGATACTCGATAATTCAAGTATCTTGTACATCACCGTGGAGGTTCGTGCACGGGTTGTTGTCAATCACTGTTGAGATTTTAAACATGATGTTACTTAGATGTTTTGTAACAATGCATGTGCTTTAGTAGATTAATGCTAGAAACAAAACAGCCAATGAATGACGTAAAAATTACAGCTACTGTTTGGTTGTGAGTGAAGTTAAGAAAGCATTCTAATTTTGAAGTTTTGACAACTTAATAGTGATCGGTGGCAACAGGAGTCTTGTGGTTTCAGTAGCAATGTGTACGAACTGTGTGCGACTACTTGTTTGCGACACGAGTATTGGATACGAAGAAGAAGGGCCTTAGAGTCAACGCACAATTATAAGATCCTAGGGTATAGAATGGTTCATATTAACTTCGCATGAACAATGAGTAAAGCCATAGCCGACCTAACGCAGAACGGTTTTGATAATGCACTATTGGATTTATATGTAAAATAGAATTGTCTGCCTTCAATTCGAAATTTCCTTACTTTGTTAAGAAACCTATTGTACGTTTCAATTGCATATCTTGCGATAGGCCACTTGCATCACATTTAAAAAAAAAAATTCTGGTTTAGACAAATATTCTAAGACATTCTGTATTTTTTTTTTTTAATCGTATTTTTGAAACCCTGGGGATTTTTTGAAAATTTCAATCCGAAAAATCAGACCATTTTTTATAAACCGGAAAGACGGGACATAATTTTATAGGTGCGAAGAAACGATAATTACATAGCCGAAAATTATTTAAAAAAAAAAAAACGTTTTCCACACGAATGGCACAGGAGAATAACGAGGCATACCAAAAATATTACATCTCATAAATATTTTTTTCCTTGATCCATCTTATTGATCATAAATCATTATAATGTACAACATATATATTACTAAATTCAATGTAATATACTTGTACTTGTAAATTATAATAATTATAAGAATATTATAAAATTTGATTTTGTTAAAATCAGCACCATAACCATTATACCCCTAAAACACGTACCAACTTCTAAAATGTACGGGGTTCTCTTCTGTCAAAAAGTTAAACCAAATGATAAGTTCGCAGAGAACAAACAATAAATCTAGTGAACGAATTCAAAAATTCGCCTGAAATCAAAGTGATGCCATATAAAAAAAATTAATCAGTGTGGAATTTTACAAAATTAATAGGAACATTTTCGGAGACGGGACATTTTCATGTAGTGACGTCAGGAGCCCAAATAATGGATTTATTTATTTAAAAATAAAAAAAAATTACATTTCTAAAAAATTTTACTAACATTTTCGCAATCTTAATAAAAAGATCTATCCACACGATTTTTTCCAAGTCGTTATGAATTCAATGCAAGTGGCCTATTCTGTTTAAAATACATCTCCTGTCTTCTGTGTTTTCCATTTAAAAACTTGCTTACAACCTTCCATAAATGAAATAATATAGAACCTGGAATACATAGATATTTAAATATATTTTTGAAACCTCACAATTTTTTTTTATTGCATGTACATTTATATAATTTGTGTGAAAATTGTAAATTTATTGACAAATTACACATTTGTTGAAAGAGTCAACATTGGTATTTATGCTTAAACATTTTAACCTCTTTTTGTGAGAATTACTGTCTTGTTTTCCTGTTTTTAACCTTTTTATTGATATCGCAGATAAGCAAGTTACTTCCAATAACTTCTCAAGAGATTTTTAAATCGGGTGTAAGTTTTTTAAATGCTCCATCACATTTTGTAATTACTTCTTTGATCTGTTTGAAGTTTTACAATGTTATGCCCAAGTTTTAACAATAATAATTAACGAAAAAATGTAACTTAGCGAACTCCCCAAATGTATATATAACTGCCTCATCCAGCCGATAGGGTTAACTGACAATCTCACCCTTATATTTGGGTATAAAGACAAGAGCTCCATTAGTAGGGATCTTATAATCGTGCGTTTACTCTCCTCTTCTCATGTTTTGTGATGTGTAGCTTTTGTTCTTTGACAAAGATAAATAGCAGACATAGAGCTTAATAATAGCGGTAAAATACTTGCACTAAATCCTATACAATGGTTCGATTTAACCGCCTCATACTGTGCTACCTCGGAGTTCCTAACTCCCAGTGTTGTCTTTACCGGTATGGATTTGTCTACCAAACAGAAATACAATTAAGAACTGAGGTATTCCTAATAAAATTATATTTCTGGGTGGAGTTGATTTTAACAGTTGTATGATTCTAGGACCAATATATTGTGAACTTTTTTTCAAAAATTAAATTTGGTGTTCAACACGTCATAAGTATTTTTTGTTCAAAACTATTCACGATATAAATAAGTATAGCGTATAAAAATTATAAAGAAAGAAATGTGTGTGTATAATAAAGCCTTTTTCAGTATACATTGTGAGATATAAGTTTACTTCAGGAATCTCACTTTATTTTATATTTTATTTCTCAATTTAATTCACCTTGTGCACGGTTTGTGAAGGTGTTCTCGGCCCGCACTTGTATGGTTGAATCATTCCATTTCAATTAATCTTTTTCTTCAGCTTTTAGTGGAGAAAATGAAATGGACAGGAAATTTCAATAAATAAAAATAAATTTCTGTTAAAGCCAACATGTAGACAATACCATACTTGATAAAGTGACATTTTTTATTTTTGTCTTTAACCAACCCAGTAGAGGTAATATTCAAAGGCAAAATGAATGTATATGACACTAATGTACCATGCGTGGGCTAGATTCTTCAACACTGCAAATGCGGGGTTCGAGCCTCTGGAGGTTAATGAGGACCCTGTGTAACTAGTTAAGTGAATTTTTGTGACATTTGAAAAAGTGAGCAAGCCTTGAGAATTGTTAGTAGACGCAGGAATTAAATACATACCCCCTTACTCATAAACATGTTTATTAAATCGGGTATACACACAATAGATAAACCATCATTTATATACATAAATGGTTGTTTATTAGTTTTGAAAAAATTTAAAACACTTATTAGTAACTCATTTATAAGTAAGGCCCATAGTAACTTTAACCATAAATGGTATTTCTTGGTCTTAGTATGTATTTCTCTTGCGTGAATTTTACACAGGGTTTTCTTAGATCAAATCTATCAACTTCCTTGTTTGCTTGATCTTTTATTAGAGGTGTTTCCTAGTTCACAAACCTGTATCGTTGTTGCAGCCATTGCAAATGAGCAGGTTCACGCAATATAAAATGGCGGGTCAACATGGCAGATAATTAACACTTTGTTACACATTGATTTAGAGTTGGTTAGCTCATTTTCTCGCACATTTAGAACTCTAAACTTGTTGATTAACTACTGTGCCCAGTTCAGTGCCTATAATTTGGGAATCCTTAACCACTCGAGTGATAGCAACCCAAATTTGAGCAGGTGATTTTTATGAATTATGAATTTAATGACTTTTAATTTTTTTTTATAATTCCTAAAAAAATTTGGGATAAACAGTGAAATCTTCTAGGTGGATTCATTGGCTTTACCGCAGTAAGCAGTTCATGTGTTTCAGTATTAATATTTGGAGGTACAGATGGTCAAAAGAATGCTAGATATTGGAAAATCCCTTCCTGTGAATTGAATCGGTAATACATATATGTATTATTTACATTCAGACTGTTCTCAACAATTCAACCTTTCTCATGGACCTTGGGTTCAGAGTGTCCTAAATATAGTTTTTGATTTCCTTTCACATGATATTATGTAGATACGTGCCATATTACTAGTTTATGACACCGTTGTGACTCAAAGTGCCTCAAAATATTACATACAGGGATATCAAAAAATGAGGCACCTCATGTCTGTGACTTTCAACTCGTCCCACTTTCCCTGAGCAGGTTCAACCGGACTTGATTGGGTTTAGGAACTGCGTTTGTCATCCCTAGTTTCTTATATTTTTCATTACTCTTGTTCTCAACTACCTATCTAGTAAATATAATTTTAATAACAAATTACAGTTTTGACCATTGTAAACTTATCTCCATTTTATTTTAGTTATTGCATGTATATTTTTATCGTGTACACTACCCGGTAGTATGAAATTAGTATTTTACGGCTATAAAACAGTTAAAATTAAATATATTTATTAAAAAAAATTATTATGATTATTGTTGGTATTGCAAAAAAAAATGTCTCTTAACACTTTTTTTTGGCTTAGCAGAATCGGTTCAATATAAATATGTAATAAGCAAATCCTTATCCAATTACCTAGTAAATAAGAATAAAGATGATTCACAATAAGAAGGTAAAATAAGACAATCAAATATTTAGCACATGCGATACATGTATATATGTTGTGGTACATGTATTGTATGTGCTGTCAGACATGTGAAGAAGACGTGGCTCTTGGCAGGTATGGACTTCTTATTGTGAAACATCTCCACATTGGTTTGGCTGGCATGTGGGCTGATTTTCAACCACAACTACATGTGACATGATACTCTCCTAAAACATATATGATACATATGTACTAATACTAACCAGTAGTGTTCAGGCCGCAGCGTCCCCATCAAATAATATTATATTATGTATGTATACATATTTCCACTACTTTAAGACAAATGTTTACAGTGTCTTGTAGTATCAAAATAAACCTCGTTATATTAAAATTCAAATGTATATTTGGACTTAGTATGTTTTTGACTACCTAACATTTTATTACTTTATCAATCAATTACCTTCCAAGATTCCTTTTTTTTATATAAACTACACATTTACATAAATTGGTAATTAGTGAGCCTTAGAATAAACAATCTGTCATTATTAGATATGTCAACATTAATGGTCATTGTCTAATGCTTAATTAAAAGCTGTTTGCTCTAACCACTGGAGCGTTTTTGGCCACAGTTTGACCAATTAGCAAACACCCACTGGCCAAAATGCGGCTAATTTGAAAAACATAAATGAATTATTTCAAAAGTTCCCTTTTCTTTGATTATTCCCAAAGCTAACTTAGGAGTTTCACACTTTAACAAGAGATATCTTGCATCTCTTCTGAATTATTTGTTATTGACATTCCACAAACTGAAATTATAGAAATATTTTTTCTTACAAATCATCATGTGTTTACATATTAAAAAATGCATCTTCGAATTAGGCGTGGGCGTTATTTAACGTAACTAGAACAATAACTAGTTACACGGTATGTAACGGAAATAACTAGTTTCGATAAAATTGCAAGTAGTTATTTTTGTAAATGCGTTATTTCTGTGTTGGGTGTGATGTGAGTAACTGATTGCAGAGTACTTTCGCGTTTCGCATAGTTGCGTTTACCGGCCGGCCGAGCGTGCAAGATTTTGAATCGAACATTTTCGAGTAAGCGGGAGTGGGTTCCGTTTCTGGGAAGCGAGCGACCATTTTTTGAATTTAAAGTAAAATAATTCTGTTTGTTTTAGTTCGTCGTTGTACTTGTGTATAATATTGAGCACTTTCGGTAAATTTTCGATCGCACTGTCAACGCTTATTGCGAACAATTTTTAGAAAAAAACCTTTAGATTCACCTTAATTACTATAAAAGGAAACTTTTTGCATTTGAGGTGGCGGAAAATAATGCATTTTAAATTTCAATTTTATCATTTTAAATTCTATCAAATTTTATCAAAATTAATCATAAATACATTTAATGCAGTCAGTCCTAAGCCTGAATAAAGTATGAAGGGAAGTTAATTTCATATACGTTGATTTCACTGTATAGCTACAAACACTTAGATACTAAAGAGTGCTTTAATTTAGTTTCGTTTTGTAACGTTATAGTTGGTGGGGGTATACAGTTTCGTGTGTAACTGAAGTTGAATGAAAATAACTAGTTACAAAAATAACCTGTTTTGAAACAGGTTACGCCGACCAAGAAATTAGTTTCGTTACGTTTCTTGAAAACGGCGTAACGACCCACGTCTACTTCGAATTTAAATTTATATATGTGATTATCAGCTAGGCCATAGACAACACACAGAAATCATAATATTTAATATTGCTCTAAATAGGTACCACGAATATCAATTTTAAATAAATGAAACAATTTAACTTTGTTTGAACCACTTATATAATGAGTAAATCCGACCGGTTTCGGAACAACCGTTCCTTCTTCAGGGAAAGCGTATAAGCGTTGTTTCATTTATCTATAATGGATAACCACAAAGTTATAGCTACATTCAAAAGTATCAATTTTAAAGTTTATTTTTATACAGTTGTATGTATAATTATGTAGAATTTGCACATTTATAAATTTAATGATTTTTAATAATCTTTTTTAATCCTAAAACATTAAATAAATGGTGAATATAGGTGTGTTGAATGCTCTCTGACATTGTGTGCAAATTATGTCCCCATATTAGGGGATTATGACAAAGATTGGAATAATATTTCGGGGGTGAGAGGAATGAGGTAACTAGTGACTGGGAAGCACAAAGCAGGGAAAGGTGGAAAGTGAATGCGGGGGGGGGGGGGGTTAGCAGAATAGGTGGAAGCGGAAGAGGGTAGGGGGGGAAGCCAGGGAAGATGGAGGGGATGTGTTAGGGGAAGGGGTATGGGGATGTATTGGAAAGGAGACGCAGGGAGATTCAATTTCTTTATTTCAGTGGCATTGCAATGTATGCCAGGAACTCGCTAGTTTGAAATAAAAAAGTTACATAAAATATATAGTTTAGTAGGCAGGTATTTAAATACAAACAATAAATTATAATTCTTATAATAATAATAATAAATTTGGACAACTTATATAGCCCTGTTTTTGCGAAAAATCGCCTCAAGAGCGCTGTACAAATTAGCATGGATTTTACATTAGAATTTACTTAACTTAGGAGGCTCGATAACAACTCGTCTTGCAGCTATCAAGCGCATGGATTATTGGAATTCTAGCCCCCCCGATAAATAAAATAAAATATCTTTATATACACGTATTTCAATTTACTTAACTATGTAGGGGGCTAGATAACCACTCGTCTTGCGATTTTAGTTTTGATTTATTAAATAATAAAAATTTAGAAACATACTTTTTTGGACGTGAGGTCTACTGTTGTTGACATACAAGTTGAACAGTTTTTTTTTCTATTTTTCTTATGGTACTATCGAAAGTTGACCATTTTTCAAGGTGTCCGGGGGTAAAGTGCACTAATTTCGGGAGATGATTCTACATGATAGTACAGGTAAAAGAGATAAATAACTTTTTTTTTAAATCCAACATTTTAAGGTAGTTTCAGGTAAAAAAAGTTAAATTGTTTGAATGAAAAAAAAAATTTTCAAACATGTATTATGTAGAATCGCCTCCCGAAGTTAGTGTACTTAATACCGGATATCCTGTATATTTCGATATTTTCCAAGTGGACCCATGATGTTATAGTTACTATTCTAATATCCCAATAATGATTTATTTTTCATTACTATTATTTTCCATTACTTATTATTAGAATTTCTGACCTTAATTGCTAGGCTATGATTTATTTGAAAATAATTTATATAATTTCCAAGGGGGCGAACTCTGATGTATTATGGTTTGAATTTCCCATCCTAATTCCTAGGTATTTTTCGCCATTCAATTTCCAGTAATTTGGTAAATACTCTAGCTGGTTTACCTATTGTATGACAGCCTCTGTGGTCGTGGGGTAAGGCTCTCAACTAACAATCCAGAGATCAAGGGTTTAAATCCCGACGAGCGCAAATAAATTTTATTTTATTAAATCGTGTTATTTCACAATTTTTTATTTAAAATAATATATTCATAGCATATTTGCTGCACATTCCAGCGTAGAAGATACTCTCAGTACCGCCCTGGTGTAAGACCACCATTCAGAATTGAAACTTTGCTTTAAATAGCTTTAGCCATGTTTGGTGAGCAGGTACTCCCCAATCTTCCTCTTCCCATCTCCTTCCCCTTCCCATTACCTTCAGCCTCGCAACATATTCCAATTGGGGATGCCGTAGTCTCACTGGCTCAAGACAGATGCAGTTGAGACTGTTGTGTGGAATTCACATAAAAATAATAAAATGTATACAATGGTTTTTGCTAAAATATAACGAAGTGTTTATTTGAGTGGTGTTTTCAATAAAATATTTATTAAAGTAATTAGGCCATGTTACCTTCATTTATCTCTTTCGGGAAGTTTATTGTTTTGCAGAGCAGTTTTGTGAAATTTCACTGCAAGTGTGGTTTATCATACTAGAATTAACCTATATAGGGTAAAGCAAGGTTATTTGGTGATATTTTTCATTTATCGTCATGCACTTGAAAAATAAGAATATTAAAAGTGTAAATAATTATTTATTGCTTAGTTACATTATTTTAGCACATATTTTTAAAAGAAAAAATAAAATAATAACTAACACGACACAAGAAAGCTTACAAATGTAAATCACCAAAAGATATAGGTAATTTGGTTATAGGTAAGGTTATTTGGTTATAGAGGGTGTTTAATTTGGTGATACTCCTCCCTTCGACTGTAAATAGGTAAAATAACAATAAATGTGTTTTTAAATCTTCAACGAGATTATAAAATATTGATTACCCATGAGTCACGTGTGTTATCATTTTCGTCTTGTTGCTTTTGTACGTAGTGGAACAGAAATCGCAATAAACCCACTTTACTTTCCTTTTATATTGGTCGTCTTCTGAAAAAGTTTTCATACACATACCACATTTCCAATCATTATCGATTCCACATGGTTTTAAGGATTTTGTGGAAAAATAATCAATTCTGCATGATGTTGATGGTTCTGACCGTTCTACCTTTTTTGACAAAGAAGGCTTTCCGGCGCGAGGTTTTACGGATTTTGCGGACAATTAATTAATCCTACGTGATGATGATGGTACTGACTGATCTACCTTTTTTGTTAATGTTAAAGGAGGTGTCAAACATTTTGCGGGCGAATCTCTTTTAATTCGTGTCATTGATGTTGGAATATTGTGGGGAATTTTTATAATGTCTTCAAAATCATTTTTTTTTTGCTGGAACTGTAATGGTCAACGCTTTTTCTGTTAATTGAGAAGGTCCTAAGACTTCTGGACTTCTTTATTAATTTGAATTTTGATATTATTTTTTGAAAAACTGCGCGCATATTCTGATTTACGTTTGGAGATGTCATCATAAATTCATTCAAACTCCGACTCCAGAAGAGCGATTCAATATCTTTTGTCAGTTCGTTATGAGATAATGGATGTGATCTCCTGTCAGATTTGTGTGATTTATTTACTTTTCCTAACATAACGTACATTAAATGAATTCATAATCATGCATACTTGCAGTAATTCATGTTTAAAGCGATCAAAACTCAAATATTTTACAATAAATATGTAAATCTGACTGGAGATCACGTCCGTTATCTCGTAACGATTCCACAAAAGATATAGAATCGCTCTGCTTTCAATGGACGATACACTCTGATATCCAGTGGCTGCAAGAGGTGGCTAGTGAATATAATAAATATTTAACGAATTAGAGATAGATAACTTGGAGACAGGTAATTTTGTGAGGATAGGAAATTTGGTGATATGTTTAAATAGACCAAAACAACCTTAAAACTGTTCACCGAACTAATTAAAAAAAAAGTAATTGTCAAAAGAACCCGTTGACAAACTGATATCAATCAGTTTAACGGGACTTAATTTAAAAATGTAAAAAAACTGTAAATAAATCTTCTTCTTTCCGTGCCGTATCAGGTCCCCCCGACGTTGGCGATCACTCTTGAGAATGTCTCTCTGTCTTGCGCTGCCCGGAATAGCTCCTCCATACTTCTAATGCCGGTCCACTCTCGTATATTACGCAGCCAAGACATTTGTCTCCTACCAGGCCCTCGGCGACCCTCTATCTTGCCTTTCAATATCAAATGGAGCAAGTGATACTTCTCCCCTCGAAGTATATGACCCAGATATGAAATTTTCCTGATTTTTATTAATGTAAGCAGTTCTCTATCAGCTCTAGCCCGCCTGAGAATTTCTGTGTTGGTAATCATGTCGGTCCATGGGACCTTGAGCATTCTCCGGTGAAGCCACATTTCAAAAGCCTCTAACCTGTTCATGGTATTTACTTTCAAGGTCCATGTTTCACATCCATAGAGCAAGACCGACCACACAACATTTTAGCATTCTCTGCCTTAGTTTTAAGCTGATATTGTCGTTGCAGAAGAGGGATTTCATTTTAATGAACGCAGTTATTGCTGCTTCAATTCTGCATCTAACCTACCTACCCACCCCTTTAACCCTTTTCCTTCCCAGAACTTTCCTCTCCTTCCTATCCTTAAAAAAAAAACCTCCACACAGCATCCCCAAAGATGACATAGGTTCTGAGGGAAATTATTTTCCTCAGGGCCTCCTGTGTGGATTTCATGTAAAAAAAAAAAAAAAAAACCTCCACATCTGGGTCAAGGGTCTCCGTGAGAATACTGCCGAGGTATCTAAATCTTTCCACCTTTTCGACATTGCAACCATTTAACTATATCACTGAAATAATAAAGGAATTTTATTAATAAAAAAAATGTGCATGATGATAATTCACCAATAATCCAGAAGTTGAATAACAGAAAATAAAAATAAATGTTAAAAATCACAATTCGTTAAGTCCAAAAAAACATTTAAAAAAACTTAATATTACCCACAAATTACTTAAGCTCCTACCAAAAATAAAAGTAGGACAGGTGCCATTTTCTTTAATTGTGACTATGCAGCATATTTTTCCCGTTAAAATAAGGTGTAAAACCTAAACATACCTTCAGAAATCCCAGATTAATAGATAAATTACAATTTGAAGTCGCCACAGCACATTGAAAGTTGTTAAAATATTTTTCGTTTGGGTAAAATTATTTTCTGTTTCAACGACCACTAGTTGATTTATTATGGTTCACAGGTCTGTTTTCCATCCACGATTCTAATTTCAAAGCTGTGTACTGCATGGTTAATTTAATAATTACAAAATTCTACTATATCACCACATTACCTGTATCACCAGATAACCTCGCCTTACCCTACATGTATATACTTTAAAATATTTTCTATTGGAGATATTTACTTAAAATTACTCCAACTTTGGTGCCTACTTCATAATGCTTATTATGTAACCTACATTAAAATCGTATCAAAAATAGAACAAGCCCTTTCATACCGAATCTAAACGGAAAGACATGGATCACAAAAACTGCATTGATTTGTACGAAAAAACCTTATGTGAAACTCTTATAGGAACACGATTCCGGTGAAGGTGGACCCTATAATATTTTACGCCTTTAGTTGTAGATTTGATTTTCGCTCAGCGACTCAGTGGATGTTTTAAAAAAATTTGCTTAAAATTTGGAGGTATGATATTTTGAAAGAGCGTGGGAAATTTCCTAACCGAACACTTAAAAATTTCCGATTGCTCGGGGCTGAAATTGATTACATAGCGACGCTCCAGTGATTAATACAGTAGAATTCAAATATAACGACATCGCTTATAACGGCTTACTGTTTTTAGCAACGACAATGTAAACTCAGGTCAGGTTTTATAGACAAGTTGGGTACTAGGAAAACATATCCGTTTACTTCAACTCCGTTTTAAGCGACCAACTGCTTAAAGCGACCTATTTTAATGATAATTCGTCCGGACGTGCAGTGCTTTGTTTTCAAAACCTACCAATACCTCGCCGCCCTGTGCCTCGCCTACTCCACCCACGCTAACACCTATCCTTATTAGCAAGAGTAAATCACAGTCAGTGTTTACCATCTGTTGTGACTAGGTTAAAAGCTCGACACAATGAGTTTTGTGAAGCAAAAGGGTTTTTCAATTGAAGAAAAAGTTGCTATATTACACCGTCTAGGGGCCATCCATAAATTACGTCACACGAATTTCATGATTTTTTGACCCCCCCCCCCCCACCGTCCGTGACACACATTGTCACATTTGTGATACCCCATTCCCCCCAGCATTTTGCAATTTTACATGTAAAAATAATAGTAGGCAATATTTTAAAGGTTTTTTGACAACATTTAATATTGTCACGGTTACATTTGCCACAATTGTGTAATGGGATACCACAACGGGGGGGGGGGGGGGGCGTAATGGGATATGGAAAATATTTCTGCCGCAGTCACATGTGTCGCAGTCATTCAGTGCTATATTACACGTCTTAAAGCTCATGACCCCCACATACCCCTTGCCACACTTCTCTACTCCCCCCCAGGTGTGATGTAATTTATGGATGGAACCTTAGAAGCCGGTGAATCAAATGCAACCCTCGCAAAGTAGTTGGGCGTGTCTCATGTAAAAACAAGCTTAAATTAATTGGCTGTTTTGTGCGTCGTCCGATTAGTACGACAAAGTATCGCCGGCCCCTTGAGGGTCATTATATATCCAGATTCTACTGTATATATTTTATTATTACCTCTCTTCATTTTTTTGCAATAGTAGAAATCACCCACTGATATATTTATCAGTGGGTGATTTATAGGATGAGGTAAGGAAACCTGCCGAGAGATTTCATATCTTTTGTGGGATCGTTGTTGGATAACAGAGGTTGTACATAGAAAAAGCAAATAACAGCCATAAAAATCACACAAGTCCTGGAGATTACGTCTGCTATCTAATAATGATCCCACAAAAAATATGGAATCGCTCGGCTGGTAGGTATTACAAGTTGTACATTACGCCGCCACTGCACTGCACTGTGATGGCTTGGGAGATGGCCTCTGACTCCTTTCTTGAACATTCTTATAATAAAAAGGTAAATAAATTAAAGCAAGGCTCCTATGTATATAATAATATTATGTTCTTTATTTTAATAATTTATCTACAAATCATTCATTTAAAATAAAGTTTACAAAATTTTACGAAAAATCACAACACAAATTTATATTAAAAATTTATTTCCTTAATTTTATGCTGTATGCAAATTAAAAAGATTTAATTACAAAACCTACATTTCGATGGAATGCATTGAACATATTATTAATTGCACAAAGAATAGAGTATGTAACTAACTACAAAACATATTACTTAAAAAATTCTAACTTACAAAGATCATTAAAATATGGCATATATTTGTTATTTTTTCGAATCAAAAAAATAAGCTCATTTTATAAAAAGCTTTTTACATATAGGCACTCGAGTATGATTGACAAAATAAATGCACATTTTCACATCACATTTCATAAATTTACTAAAATTATAAATAATATGGTAGAATAAATAAATGCTAGTCATTGATTTGCAAGAAAAATTAATTTTCTCTCGTGAATAATGAATTGTAAAAATTTGTAAAGTAGAGTGAAAGGTCGAATTAAAAAGGGAAAGGTGGGCAAGCGTGTGTAGTAAATTAAAGACTTATCAAAATATTTATGATGGTAGAGCTTATTTTTATATATATAGAATCACATTTACTAAACTAACTTAATCATAAAGAAATGTTGTGTGAAGTAGAACTTGAAACTTATATTCCACAATGTGCAAATAAACATATGTTTTATGATATTATCATTTTAAACATAGTACGGGACTCTGATAAGTACATATTGAAGTCAGTCAATAGGATTATTGTAATTACATATAATATTATATTATAAAATATCATAAATTAATTGTAGTCAACATAATTTCTCAATTTGTACTCAGTATGCTAGCGTATGTGGCTCGTACCACTGCTAATATGCAAAATAAAACTATTCTAGATAACTTTTATACAAACATTGTACAATACCGAAAAGTTTTGTTTTCATGATTAAACACATCCAAACTAGTTAAAGCAACTTAACATAGTAATCTCTTTGGATTTATATTTATATTAAACAATTCTGATCTAAACTATGTAGTAAGTTGAGTATATTAACAAATAATAACGAATTAGGTACATAATACAATATTTCTCTATCCGCATGCGGATGAGAATATCCAAGATCTTATATATTATTATCCCATGCGGCAGTTGTTTGTTTTCTTAAAATGTGCTGGAATAAAAATAAGATATCCCACTTGACTTCCAATGTAACTAGAACCTTTAGTAATGCCTCTCAATGGGCATTGTAATTAAAAACTACGACATTTACCAATATTCATAATAATGTTTCTGGAATTAAAAGAAGAGTATTCAGTCTTCAGCCCTACTAAATATACATAACTAATAAGAAGGATGAAAGTCTATGAACATAGTATCTACCACTTCACACTCGAGTCTCCGCATCATCCTCGGTAGTAGATTTCCTATAAGTACAAAACAATATTATTTTATTGACAATTTTAATTCAATTTTGAGTTCAAACCCACTTTGATTATTATCAATTGGTGTACAGATCTACTTTCTAATGTTAATTTTTTTCATTCTATTTTATCCAAAAGTGACTTTACCGCAAGGACTCTATGCCCGAGTATACTCCCCCCTGTCTCCCAATCTCTGCAAATCTGGTGACATCAAGCGATGTTAAGGGTGTGTAAAAGTTGTGACGTGAAGGGGGTAATAAATAATATACATAGATTGAACTTAGCGCCAACCCACTTGGATATCTTTTATCGCACATCACATTAATAAATAATTTTATTTACCTCGTCCCTGGTGTGAGTAGGTTCCAACATAATTTCCAGTCCACCAACATTAGAGGAAAAGCAATCAAATAAAGGAGATTTTGTTTAGCAATTTGATTCATACAACCGCCACCATCTGGTAAACCATGAGTTAATAGCAATGTTAATAAATAAAATAGTAATTGAGTCCAAATGTGAAAAAGCCTTATCCAAAAGTCTTAAGTCAAAATTCCATAGAAAATATTGAAAGTAAGCTAATCATTTATTTAAAACTTTAAAAAATATATATTTCCGTCACCAAATTTAGAAAATCAGCCAATAATAATGTTAGCAAACTTTTGTTTACGACATTTTTGAAAATGATATGTGTACAAAATAATACATTTCGATCAGTTACATAATAATATAACAGAAGCAGTAACTTACTCGCTAGTTTCAGCCATGTTGGCCAGGGGAGCGATCATTTGTTGTGATATGCCTGCAAATAAAAACATCCTTTCAATATAAACTCGGAATGGAATTGAAAAATAATGGAGGGATTGATTTACAACAAAATAAAACAAATGTGTTATACGATTGATACCTCACACCATGAAGAATATAAATAAAGTTATATTATTTTACCTGGTACACCCATATGACCATGGCCATTGATGGCTGGTGATTGATTCATGCCTCGTATACTGATATGGTCTTCCTCGGCTGTAAAATGTAACAACAACAAAAAACTAAATATTAAGCGCACACAAACACAAAAGCTATTTTTTAACAATGCAGTATAAAAGTGTCTTACCCGTGTATGGGAATAAGTATTTATCGTGCGGATGATGGTTCTTCTCCGAGGACTCTGACATCCTATCGCCGAAGTCAGCAGAGCCAGATGCCATGGCGTAATGGTTGTCTACTTTTCTCTGGTAGTCATTTTTGAGGAATCCCGCTATTCCGGAATCCCTGAAGTCTCTGGAGCCATAGATGCCGTTCTCTCCGTTCATGAACTTGGTGGGGCTGTAGCTGTAGTTATCGGGGCCAGCGAGGTAGGTCTTGGGGCCGTAGGGCGGCGTTTGGCGATAGTGGCTCGGCCGCATGGCATACTCGGGTTCGGGCGGGTGCGCCATGTAGTGCGGCTCATAGCCCATCTGCTGGTGCTGGTGCTTGTCCAGGTCTGTCTGGAGGCCGTACTTCATCTCGCCGTAATCGTTTTCTACCCCGTATCTAAAAAAAATATAATAAAATTAACATCTACTACTACCGTATTTCATGAGTAGCATAACATAGGAACAGCATAATATAGTGACTAATGTTGTATGGGTGAGGGATAGAGATTCACCTTAACTATTAAATAAAGGACTTGCCTGTTGTCAAGTGGCATGATGGTATGCTCCACACTTGCTGTGTATGTCTCGTGAATGTTCTCCAAGAGGGACGGTTTGACGTTATGACCCCGGAGGTGGTAGGCCGTGTCAGAGGTCAGGTCGGGATTGGGGAGAGGGACGGGAGAGGGGGAGGCGAGGGGCAGTGGGAGATGAGCCAGCATCTCGTTGTCAGAGCCTGTCTCCTGGGACCAGCGCCCCATTTCACCTTCACCTGAGAAGTATGAAAATTTCATCATCAATAAATTAATTTCTAACAGTTCACTATGAAGCAAACAAATATTGGTATAAAAATGTTTAAAATAGATATTTTACCATTTGGAGCAGTGACCAGCCTTGACACCCCTGGAGCGCCAGAGCCCCCCCAGGTGGGTCTACCCGAGGCTCGGGATGGTGGAGAGGTTTCTGTGATGTTGGGCAAGTAGCCTCCTCCCATGTCTCCTGCAGAATTTCACACATCAGATAATTTGGTATACATATCATTTATGACATTTAAGACATGCTTTTATTTCTCTCCTTCCTAATTTTCAACATTGCCACCAAGAACTTTCAGGTTGTATTGATCGTAAGCTATTTTGGGTTAGTGTTGAACATAAGCCTCTTTGCCAGTTGACTGTTATCCACGGCCGGCTTGATCCGTCTTGGACCAGCTGGTAAATACCATCAAATTATTTGCCTGGGATTCTGTGGTCTATTCCGGCTCTCAGATTGAGGATTCTTCTTGTTGTGAAAATGAAATGTTCATGATTATAGTGGCCTGCCGAGACCACTTTAGAAGAAAGGTTAGGTATTAAAAGTTAAACAAACCATTGCGAGCTAATCTGATGGTCCCTCTCCTGTCCGAAGTGTCTTCATCGTCACTGGAGTGGCTAGAAGCCAACTCTAGACTGCGCCCGGCACTTCCTTCAGATTCACTGTCGGAGTTACGGCGCTTACCAGGTACCGCTTCCTCTGAAATTTTTTACAGAATTATTAACGAAATACCTATTACATGAATTGGATGGAATACATATGAATTGTTTAATCATTTCATAATAATAATTCTTCTTCTTACCTTCTCTATGCCTGTGAAGTGAAGAATCAAACCCTCTGAGGTATGATGGCATATCGCTAGTGGAGTTGTAGTTGGATGTTGAAGTACTAGTGTGACGCATATGACCATCACTTCTGAAAATGTCAATGTTACATTATTATTTTTCAATATTACACAATAAGTTTAAAATTTTACTATGCTTGTCTGATGCGAGTATAAAATGCTAATAAAAAGTAACCTGTAAGGACTGGAGCTTGTTTTTGTGGTGCTCCTTGATGTAGTGCTGGAAGCTGAGATTCCAATATTCCTTCTGGCGGTGACTCCTTCCAGACCACCGGTGTTATGATAAGCAAGAGCAGACCTTTACAGTGAACAAAATATTATAATATGAATTATGGTTCGAATAAAACAAACAAATGTGTGTAAGATCAAAAATGATCTACATGTTACCTGTTTCCAGGTGCAACGGGTTGTCCACTGGAGCTCGTCACCATTGAAGTATCAAGCAGTGGAACCTTCCTGCCCATACATCTCAAAAATGTCCTGCAACAATCAAAGTTGTAGATATGAAGAAGTTCAAAGATTTTATGAGTACAAAGAAATATTAATACCCCAGTGAACAAGAAGACAAAGCCAATTTCCTGTATAAGCTTTATCATAATTAGCACTACAATACAGTGAAGTCCTGACCGCCTCTAGGAAGTCCTGACCCATTGAAGTCAGTCTCCTTCCAGTTTCTTATGTCTAAGGACGTGATGTTTGCTTTCACCCTGTCCAAAGGCTTATTACTTAGGCTTCCCAACATTCCTTCATAGGCTTATTACAGAGTAGTCTCTTTGGTGGTGACTATCTTCCATCCTTGATGTCCTCCATCAATAATATAAAGTGCTCCCTAAGCCCTTGTGCCCACATGATACTATGTGTGAATGCGGTGCGGTGCAGACCAGCAAATGTGAGGTCAACGAATGCCCGCTCCATTCATTATCCGGCAGGATTGATGTTGGTAAAATCCACACTCCTGTGGCCCTAGACTGACTCACAGACCTGGATTATGATATGATGACATATGAAAGAAGAAAAACAGTATCTTTTAGAAGAATACAGGAAACTGACCTGTTGAGGTTCTCCCTGACGCGCACGTTGAATACGCAGTAGCCCAACAGCAGCGCGAGTGCATGCGCCGGGAGGGCCACGGCCAGCAGGAGTGAGAGCAGTGCAGGGGGAGGGGAGGCGCCCCCTTGGCCGGCCAGCAGCAGGCAGCAGGCGCCTCCCACCCCCAGCAGTGGGGCTGCTACCACCGAAACACATACCACACTCCTGAAATAAACATTATATTATGATTTAATGATAGAAGATTGCCTGATGGTTCGTCCTGCTGGAAGCTCTTCCGAAGTTTTTGTGGAAAACGTCCCACCAGAAGACTACCGGAGTCCTGCTGGTAGTACGTGATTTGTATGGAAATACTTCCCGGTCCTTCCAGCAGTACTGTGACCCCCTTAGTGTGATCTCAGATTTTATCAAGAGTACATGGGGTCGGGGTCACTGGTAAAAAATAAAAAAAAAACAATGTACCTATATATTTTTTTAAATGTAAACATTATAATCAACAAACATTAAATTCAGTGGCGGTCCTTCCCTCAGGACAATTGGTCAAAGACCTCCCAAAATTATAAGATAAACATAATATTATGCAAATCAAAACAACTGGTGCTAATGTATTTGAAATCATTGACCTATGATATCCTAGACAAGCCCTGTGAAAGGCAAAATGACGCCGGAACCCAAAATAAAATTGGCTCAAGGTCCATTTATGAAAAAGTCCATGCATTGTTTTGAACCGATTAGATCGCATTGAGCTTTGTGTTGTACCTTTTATTGGCCTTTAAGGTCTACACTGAAACTAATTTTTGTGTTAGCCGTCCGGACCGCGTTAATTTTTTTCAAACACAAAAATATCGCACTTCCGAGTATTGTACAAGATACACGCCGCGGACTTTATTTTTGAAAATGTAGTCAGCTATCTCAATATAAAAGAAAATATATGTGTTACAGATAGCTTTTAGGCACTGCATTCATGAACGTGACAAAGCGAAAGTTCTTAATTTTGTTTCTGGCAATGTTTCTGACGTCATTAACTCACCACGATGCTTGTGACACCACGATGCTTGTGACATCACGACAGACCGACTACATACATACAATTGAGTGCTGTGTCACAATATGGCTGTGGTGTACAAACTTTTTTAAAGCGCGAGCCGCTTTTAAATTCACCCCCGCTATTTTTTTAGGAATAATCAACCTTTTTAGTCGAAGTATTATCAATGTATCCATTATTAGTTTGTATGAGGACCTTGGTGGGAGGGTATGTACAACATTACCTGGTTAACTTTGTTGTCGGTGGAGTCGCAAACCTACTTTATATATTGTAAAACAAAATTTGTAATAAAACTATCTAAGTGGGTAAAAAAGCGCCGCAGGTGAAAATATTATATCCGCAGGGCCAAAACAATGCTCTCGACTTTTTCATTTGGTAATATTAAAGAACTTATAAAAGTACTTTCAATTTTGGCGGTTAATTCAAAAAAGTTTGTCAAAATTGCCAGACAAATATTTACTACGTTCAAGGTAAAACCAATAAATGGTGTTGGTTTATTTTCATTAGGAATTACAATAGTTATAAGTACAATATTTTGTCAAGAAAATTTTAGTTATTTTGTAAAACGGAAACCTTTAAAATACATTAAACACAGATCTCAACGAATAACAGATGCACTCTTCTTCAATTAAGGTAAAGTTAACCTATCTTAAGCCACGGCATTCCGAATTTCTACCGTTTTATAATATATTTCTCTTGAACACTTTAAGTTTTTAAATTAAAAAATATACATGTTATTTTTGACGATAATAATATAATAGATAATATTTGACCGGTCAGTGGTTGAGTGGGCATAGCGCTTGGGTCCCACCTGGGCATCGCGTGTTCGATTCTTCAGCTGACTACGTCCTCCATCACGACACAAGCAACATTTTCGGCTTTCTGTGGTGGTAGTAGGAGGTTTTCAAACATTGTTGGGCTATTCGTAACCCGGGAATGATTGTCTTTCTTTAAAAAATAAATAAATATATATATATCTATACATTTGCCACGCCGAAAGGGTAATTATATGAAATTCCCCGACAGAAAAAATCGTAAGATATGCTCGTATTATTATAATTATTATAAATTATTGAAAAAATCATAATTCATTGTTTCTTTAAATGCTATTTAAATATTTCCCGCAAGATTCTTGTTGTATTTTAAACGAGTCATGTTTTATTAAACATTTTCACAATTTTCTCTTAAATATTATCGTTTTTAATATAAGCGCGCTCCTTCTAACTTTCTTATTAACATATCTCCCCTTTCTCTTCTTTTGAGCGGTTACTGCCGGGTCTTAAGTAACCACGTATTTTTGTCATTTTTTATTTATTATACACAAAAAAAACTTTATGTTTTCAGCAACTGATTCAAAACCTTAAAGAAAGATTATAGTTTTTGGCTAATACTTAATACTGGAACAGAATCCTGTAATTTTCGACGCATCCGCCGCCAAGACCTGGACAAATATCACTCCATTAACCCGGGCACCCCTGCTTAGTCACCAAATGTTGCGAACCACTTGGGGTGACCTATGGCATAGGTGTTGGTTATCTAATAAATTGTTCCCGAGGCAGCGCGGGCGGTACCCATACTCGCCTCCGAATTGAATCGCTTGTCATAATAAAGTTTAAAAAAAAATCCAATTAAATTTATAAATTTAATGTCTCGTTGCCCCCTTTGAAAACCACTGGTATTTTCACAGCTAGACGAAACTGTTCATGAGACCAAAACGTGAACGAACTATTGATGTGTTAGTGCGAAGAATTACACAACAGGATAACTCTGTGGTCAGTTGTATATTGCTGGGAACGCGTATGCAAGATGGCGGAATTCGAAGGAGAGTTTTGTTGCGAAATTACTGTTACTGGTGTAACTTTTATTATGATGTTCTCTATGAAAGGGCTTGTCTAGGATATACTTCGTCAAAGATTTGAAATGTATCGCGAGATAACAGGCAGCAGCAAGTAGTGACATCTAAAATTTTAAATTGTCGTAATATCATGTCTCCTGTCTCTTTACGCGCCATACAATAAATGAGATGGCACTATGTCGTTTAATAAAAATGCTTTCGGATTCCGAAGACGGTTTGGGTCATTGCCGTGAGGGAGAGAACATAGTGAATAAATATTATGTGTCTGAAAGAGATGGTTTGATAAACGTAGATTGATTTTGCATATTGTACGCTTGTCGCAAGAAATAATTTACTATATTAAATGTAATTTGACTCTCAAACTCGTGAGGTATCTATGAATGAATATTATAGTATGGGGTCGTCCATTAATCAAGTGATGTTTTTTTAGCAAATTTTTAACCCCCCCCCTGGTGATATGTGGTGAGGTTTTAGACAAACCCCCCCTTCCCCCAAAATCACCTGTATTTTTTTTTTAGTACAAAGTATTTTGAAATTTTCAGAATATTATCACGAAATGTAAAATGATATCTATAATTTTTTCCGAACCGCCCCCCCCCCCCCTCCCCCCCTTTAGAGCCTCACGTGATTAATGGACGACCCCTATGTACATATTTATTTTAATATTGTATGATAATATCATCTTTTTAAATGGACCCCTAGAGCCGCCTCTGATCAAATTTATACGTATAATAAGGAACTATACTAAATGTACTTGTAATTACTATAAGTAATGAGATACTAATAACCAGTCACTTTGATAACTAAAAGTAAGATTTATTTGCAGGATTTATCCTAACAAAATACCACCACCGAACTTAAACTTCATTGTTGTTTTAAAACACTGACTACAATGCCAAATATTTTGCATGTATTATTTTTCACAAAAATGTTAGTGATTCCACAAAGGTTGCAGAGGTGTTGTGCCATCGCATGCCGACTAAAGGTTTGTGGACCTAGGAAACTCTTTTCTATGCAGTATGAAAGAGAAGAAAAAATGCTTTTTATTTTTGTTCAAATTTGAATAACGGAGCTATAAACAAAAATTGCATCCTTCCGGAAGTACTCAAAGTCCTGCTAGAAGCAACCCAGGCGATCTATCATTAAGTGTTAACCTTTACAACACTGGCCACTTCAACGCAATGCACCCCATAATGCGGCATGCTTTGATACAATGGAATGGTATTTTAGTGAAAATTTATGAAACACATATGCGACATCAGAATACAGGTACAGCCGCCGAAGGATCACACAACAATTCTGTCAATATTATGCATGAATTAATAAATTAGATATTTTAGGTGTTTATGTACCAACCTCAAGTTTCCAAATCCCAGGATGTGGTCTCTGAGGGTGAAGGCAGCACGTACGGCGGAAGCGAGGAGAATGGCGCACAGGAGGGCGAGAGACCCGGCAGGGACCACCACCCACCAGACCAGACCTTCGTGCCAGGAGATCCAGCAGCTAAACAACAATAACAACATATAAATAAACTAACCGAACCTCCATTACAAACACTGAAACAAATGCCTTGGACACTGGACTCCCTAAAAGAGGGACAGCAGCCAGTAGAGAATATAGCGCTGTGATGATGACAACTTTACATCATTCACACATTCATAAAGCCTTTTCCTTTGGACAAAGATTTATTATTATTATTGAAAATAGATACAAACATAATACAAATAGGAATAATATATTAACAACTAGCAGACCCGGCCACACGTTGCTGTGGCTAACGAAACCTTTATAACTAACGCCATCTGTTAAATCAAATCCACACCGCCCATTTGTCAGCCCATTGCCTGCTGCCGCTTAGCCAGATATTTTATTATTTTAACCAATTTACACAAAACCTTGACAAATTATATACCTAAAAACCTTCCTCATGAATCACTCTATCTATTAGTGAAAACCGCATGAAAATCCGTTGCATAGTTTAAAAGATCTAAGCGCACATACAGCGTGAGCGACTTCATTTTATACTTAGTAAAAATAAAAATAATGCATAGTAAAACTAAATAAATATAACAACATAAATAATTATTATTCGACAATTGGAAGGGGCTGCCCTCCAATGTCACTTTCAATACTAAAACAAAAAAGACATTTATTTTTAAAATTACAATGCTTCCTTTCCTTTCTCCAAAGTAGTAGATACTCCCAGTATCGCTATGGTAAAAGATCACTATTCAGAATCAATATGTTGCTTAAAATTGCTTTAACCATGTTTAGTGATCAGATCTTTAAATAGACAGGTACTTTCAATCTTTATGTTCCCCATTTCCTACTTCCTTTAGCTCAGCAACGTACCCAAATTGGGGATGCCATAGTCTCACTGATTTTGAGCAGTTCTTATGCGCTACATTCGTACAAAAAAATAAAGACATTTGATGTTACATATTCAAACTTTTTAGAATACTGATTTTATTATCATTCATAACTTTGACAAGCATTATTATTTTTATTACCACAAAGAACTTGAAGAAATTGCTGTGTAATGAGATACTCGTATGTATGAAAGGGTAACCAAATAAAACAGAACAATGACAAAACAGAACACAATTAAAGAATATGTTAGGTTAGGATTTTTTGCTTTCCTTTTTCTTCACTTTCCTTAATTTTTTTTTAGAATAGCTCCACACAGGAGGCCCTGAGGAAAAAAATTCCCTCCGGGCATATATCATTTTTGGGGATGCTGTGTCGAGAAAGGTTTTTAGGGAAAGGAAGGTGAGGAAGTTCTAGAAAGGAAACAGGTATGAGATCTGGGAGTCAATGTCTCCAGGAGTGACGGACCTACGAATCCAACCTTCCCATTGTAGTGCAAGACGATTGGTCGAGAGAATACGGCTGGAGAGGTCTAGGTTAGGTCTCCCTCAACCAATCTCTCCCGACGCGGACTGCCACACAATAGGTGGGCAAACACATTCAACACCAAGACCTAGATAAACCTCACTGCATGAACCCATGCATCCCTGCTAAGTCACCAAACGTAGCAAGCCACTTGGGGTAACCTATGGCAGGGGTTGGTTATCCAATAAATGGTTCCCGGTGCGGCAGTACCCAAATTGGACAAATCAATGATCTGATTTGTCATATAATCGGATGCAAGTATTAACTAATGTACATGTATCATAATGTACTTACAATAGTGCGTTTCCGTATTGGTGTTGTCTGACTCCTGCAGCCAGCGCTAAGATGATGGCTGGAATCCCGTAGGAGGCGGCGAGCTGGGCGCCGGCGGGCCCATGGTTCACGTCTCGCAGCTCCCGGACCATGCGCCGTACTTGCCACGCATCGCACGCCTGCCACGTTGCACAGCACAACCACCAGTAGTGCAGGGACATGGCTAGCAACTTGCACGCCACCTTTGAAAGACGTTCAGTAAGGCCCAGTTGTTTTGCATAAATTCACGCATGACAAAGTCATCAAATGGCCATTCAGTGCCAATATGTTTTTTTACCTTTTAAAGGTTTGCGTTAAATGTCAATTCTGAATATGTTTCAGCTTTTGAACAAATTGTGATCAGCAGAAGAGGAAAACTTTATTATTATGTTTGTCTTGTCAGCTTATTACAATTTGATAGAAAGCTGAAACGCACCTAGAATCGGCGTTTAATGGGAATTTTTCAAATGTCAAAAAAACAATATAGCGCTGAATGGCCATTCGATGACAATGTTACATTTGAATTTCTGCCAAACGAGTGGGCCCTAGTAATTCTTTTTTAAAGACAAACATTTCCGGGTTACAATTGACCTGAAAATATTGGAAAAACTCCTACTACCATCATTATAAGCGGAAAAAGTTGCTTTCGCAATGATGGTTTGAACCCGTGACGCCTGGGTGGGAACCCGACGCACTTGTCTACTCAGCTACCAACAGGTTTAATTGTGATGAAAATAATTATAATAGTGCAGGTCGGCATTTGACGATGAGAAGTTAGTTCATTGGCTCCATATCCATAGGCCACGGGTTTGAAACCCGACGAGTGCAATTAAATTTTATGTAATTAACACATATAAAATAATATACAGGAGATATTGTGCCACATTCCTAAGTGGTCCTAAGTATCGCCCTGGTGAAAGACCACCAATCAGAATCGAAACATTTCTTGAAATGATAATAGCCATGTATGGTGACCAGATCTGAACGACCAGATACTTCTCTCCTTCGCAGTCCCAATCTCCTCCCAACCCCAGTTTGTCAGTCTCACAACATTCTCCAAGTAGGGATTCCATAATTTTATTTATTTATTTTTATTTTAAGTTTTTATTCCAGCAGGGCTGGGCGGGTAGTGCAATCCCAGTCTGCCATATTACATAAACAATAATATTTTACAGAGTGAAAAAGAAAATAAAAAAAATATGATAACGTATTAGGTAGGTACCTAACGAAAACAATAAATGAAAATAATGAGTAGGGTTGTGCGGTTATCACACAAAAAAGTAGTGCAACTGGTTGCTTCAAATGACTGGATTTTTTTTCAATTTAAATTGTTTCACATGTAAAAGTTTAACCTTATCGCACTAATGCTGAAAAGTACACGTATGCAATTATCTAAAAAGTAATTTCACGGTTACCTCATTCTGAACCAGTGAAGATCGGCTCTTGAGTGCAATGAAGTACAGGAGCTCCGCCATGAAGACGGAGAACACGAGATTCTTGTGGATAGTGTTGGAGATGGTGGGGGGACCTCCCCGGACTATCATAAGGGCAATCAGCACCACCAGCAGGATGGGCAGAGAGATGCAAAATGCTGAGTACGATGAAACGTCTTCCAACAGTGATGGCTCTGGTATATACTGAAAAGTAATTGTGGGATTATAAATGAGCAAAATACTATTTTTTTATTATTTATTGAGTTAGTATACTACATGAATATAAACTAATAAGCACAATGTAACATTTCATTTGATAAATTTAAATATTTTTACAGTAAGCATAACATTTCTTTTTAAATACATTCATTCTTTCTTCATTCTTCATACTTTCCGGCATTTCATCATACATCTTTAATCCTCTGTACATTAGGGAGTTCTGTGATTTTGATTTCTTTATTTGTGGCAATCGAACTCTGTTTATATTTCTTGTTTCGTAATTATGAATGTCTCTATTAAAAACAATTTCATCCTTAAAGTATTATGGCATTTGGTTTTTCATAATTTTATGCACAAAAATTAACACATTAAATAGTAGTCTCTTTTTTATTGGAATCCAATTTAGCTCCTCTCTCATTTGATTAATCCTTGCGTATTTGCCTTTCCCCAGTATACATCTCATAGCTTTGTTTTGTATAACTTCTAGTTTGTTCAAATTTCCTTCATTGGCCGTTTTAACAATTTGATTTTATATCGCCATCGCCATTCATCGCGTTTGGCGCCATTTTTGAGAAAAATCACCTAGCGCTATAGAAATATATAATATATTTGCAAAATGCTCTATCTTATTACTAACTAGACTACACAAATTATTATAACAGCTTATGGCTAACAGATTGCATCCACGGGTTTATCGATCATTAAGGGTATATTACCGCAAGCGCAGCATATTTAGGGATTTTTGATGCAGTTTTAAGAACATTTCTATATTGTTTATTAGAAAAAAATATTATGTTTTGAAAAAAATAAACTATTCTTCTAAATGGTGCGTTAAAAAAACGTGTTAAAATGTTTAAAACAATTGCGTGAAAAAATATTTACAAAACCTCTAAAAATAGCTTAAAGTTCGATTATATCTTTTAATTCTAAATACAGGAGAATTATAAAAAATATACATTATCACCACATCAATGTTGTCTAAACGACTGAATAATAAAATTATTTTAAAAAGCATTAAAACAATGCTTAAATAAATAAAAACAGTTTTTCAATATCACGATATTGTTATTTTGTCTCACGCCATTATATAAACCAAGACACGAGTTATTTCCAGTCAGTATGCGAGATGATTTCAGAGTGAAAGCACGTCAAGTTTTACAAAAAATAAATACGTAAATGTGTAGGCACATAAGAAAAGGGGTCACACTAAAGATTAGTCGTTATGTTATTGTGTTTTATTTCAGAACCAAGTTGACTTTTTTACTAGAACTTCCATTTCGCGGCCGCCTGTTTGCAACCAGCGGCATAGAATGGTTTAGAGTGCCCCTTTACCCGTATTTTCGTATTCCTAGTTTTATTTATTTACGTCCTACTGTGCTTTTACATAAATTAGGTAAAGATAAAGATATATATAGTATTGTTCACTTTGCAGACATATTATTAGTATTTTTTAGTGAACAAAAGATAATAATTGAGAATAGTAGGGAAAAAGTTTCATAATAACACGAAACGATCCTCACCATATATATCTCCCAGTACGAATCTAACAAACCTTGTAGCAATAATTAAAACTACCAAATGTGAATAACCAACAAATTGTGCTATTTCATATTGAAAAATGTTAGTTCACATTCCTGCCGCAAGTTTTTAATGAGAACTATGGAATATAATATGAATATTTTCAGAGACCTAGGTATAATGCCAGTAGCCGAAATAACAAATGGTAATATTTTTATAGTCTGAGAGTGCCAAATTCTTTTAATCTCATTTCCTAAATCTATGTATTTTCTAATTTTTCAGAAACTGTTTTTTTTTATATTACAGGAATTTGGAATAGCTACATCAATGATATAAGTTATTTTTTTAATTTTGTCATGTAAAACTATATCAGGTCTATTATGACTAATTGTTCTGTCTGTTAGTATAGTTTTATCATAATATATTTTATAAAATTCATTTTCTAAAATGAATTTGGTTCAGATTCATAATATGGTAGTCAATCGTACGGTCAAGTATTACGGAAGTCAATCAAGTTATGTTTAATTACCAAACTTTGGTGGATTATTTTTAAAACCTGATTGTGCCTAAATGTATACTCGGACGGCGCTAATATAGAACATCCCGATATAATATGTTCTATAGTTTCCGGAAAAGCCAAACATTTTCTACATAAATCATCAATTTGATTTATATCTTTGATTATATGCTTCCTATAATTTTAATAATTTAATGACTCTATCTTGAATGGCAAGCATAAATCCTTCTATTTCTGCGCTCAACTCTCCAATACTCAACCATTTGTTTGACGAAAGTTTGTCAACATACGTTTGGTTGAGATAATTGAAGTGTTTTGCATGAATAATTTTATTTGACCAGGAATCTAATAATTCCTGGTTAGTATTTATAAGAATGTTGGCATTCTCGTCATATAAATTTAAAGGTGTAATGTTTATATCTGCCTTGCAAATTATTTTGTGCATTTCTGAGCTATTAGCTTTCCTATGGAAAAAATTTCTAAGCATTTCTACCTGATTGTGTTTCAAATATGTTATTTTGACTACACCTCTACCTCCTAAATTTCTAGGTAAATTAATTCGTTCTATAGCTGAATTTGGATGATGGCAATTAAACTTTGTTAACGTAGTTTTAATTAATCGTTCTAAACTATCTAAATCTGTATTGCACCATTTAATTATGCCAAATGAGTACGTTAATAGAGGTATTGCCCAAGTATTTATTGCTTTTACTAAATTTTTACCAGATAGATTGCATTTTAAAATTTTTCTGATCCTAGTTTGAAATTTAATCCTAATATCATTTTTAATACTAGTGTGATCTAATCTATTCGATTGCGGGTATCCTAAATATTTATAAACCTCATCCCCTTTCATACTTTTAATTTTGAAATTTCTAAATATACCCTCGTCTCCATCTACAATTTTGCCTTTCTCTATATGTATCGTTTTACATTTATCTAAACCAAAAGTCATTTTAATATCATCTGAAAAAATTTTAACTACCTTAATCATTTTCTCTAAATTTGATTCAGAATTTGAAAATAATTTTATATCATCCATATATAATAGATGTGAAACTATACTACTCTCTCTTGTATTACCGTTAATTTTTATTCCAAACTTGCTTTTAATCAACATTTTAGACAGAGGATTCAATGCTAAGCAAAATCAAAGAGGACTCAATGAGTCTCCTTGAAAAATCCCTCTTTTTATTGAAATGCCCGGTACTACTATTTTCTTACCTTTTAAATTTACTAGTAAATCTGTATTCCAAAAGGACATAATATTTTTCAAAAATCTAATTATAATTGGTTTAACTTTATATATTTTGATTAGCCACGAGTGCGGGACACTATCAAAATATAACTTTTATATAAATATATAATTTTTATATATATAACTTTTTGTAAACAATAATAATAAATATTGAAAATGACCGATATTTTATTTATCTTTCCAATATATTCAGATATAATTATGATCACATATTACGAAAATAATGCGAAATTGAATACCGTATTGTTTTGACATCTGTCAATGAAAAACTAATGCCTACCGTCCAGCAGTGTAGTTGGTTGTATCGAATAATTTATCAAAGAAGTTTGATCAAAATCTGATAAAGAGTCATAAAATCATGAGCTCCTCCTGCAATAGGTAATGTTTCTATCTAAATTTACCTAAAACATGCGCATTCAATTTAATAAAAATAATTTGAAAGATGCCCAATATTTAACGTTTCATGTTCAAATCTTACTCAAGTGTACCATCTAGTCTAGATTCTTCGCTGCTCTGACTTCGTCGGTAGCGCGCAGCGGTTCCCCGTTCGAGCATACTTCATACTTCCCCACCCCGAAATATTATTTCGGTTTTGGTAAATTACCCCTTAATACAAAACTATTTGTGCAATGCATTTGACCAATGAACATGGCGCTGCGTTAGAATGTACATATATTATTGTTTAGTTATTAAAAGTAATTTGTTTTCTTACTTCCAAATCAATGATGTCAATAAGAACAGTGAATGTGGAAAGGTGATTGCATGTACAGTTCACATAGAGAGGCGTTCCTGAAGACTCGTCCCATTCATAATCTACCTCTGTCTGACATCCCACACGTGACCATTCTCCAGGCCTGAAATAATATGCAACATTAACATTTATAAATTGTCATATTGTTGTTTTGAATAATCAGTACCAGAAATATTGTGGGTACTTACCCTCTGACTGTTGACCAATGCACACACTGTGGATTCATCCTCGTGTTAAATCTCTCTGGTTCTATGTTCAACCACATCTGCAATCGGATTGGTGTAGGTAGATTTATTCCAGTGAGAGATTTATAAACAAGCTTTTTATTTCTTGACGCCTCTCCATTAGTTTGATCTGTATTACTTCCTTCAGCTGTGAGTGCTAGGGCAACTGGTTCATTTCTTTCATGCTCAAAGGACTGTTGTATTCCAGAATCAACTAAATAAGTGGCTTCATTTTCAGACACAGAATCTTTAGCGTATGTCTCTAATCCATGTTTCTTTGCGGCTGGTTTGATAATAATCGGAGGATGATCCGTAGTAACTTCAGATGAATCACTTCCACTGCTTGACGGAGGGTTAAGATTCCTGTTTGCATCGCCATTTTGAGATGGTTCCATACCGTTACCTTTGCTGTTCAGATTGTTTTTGATTCCTCTGTTTGTATAGTAAGTTCCTTTGTCTGAAGTATCTGGAGGATTGAAAATGTAAGTTAGAACATCAATGATGGGAACATCAATTTGAAACGCTTGAATCAGCCGTTGGCGCTGATATAGTTGGATATCATGCCAGTCAATATTCCTGTGCAATGGTGAAAGTTTTTTTTACAAAATAATCAATATAAAATTCTCATATTTGCAATAAACATTTTGTTTCATCAGATGATCAGAAGCAATAAACATTTTGGGGCATCACACCCCTGGAATCTGTTATATAGTCTAATGTACACAAAAAGATATTTTAATAGCAACATGCATAAATTTATTATGAATAAGCACTACTTCAAAACTTGAGTTAACCTCACTATTCAACATTTTAGTTCAGAAAATCGCATCCAAATAAGGAACTCCAGTGAAAAATATTATGGCTTTAAAAAAATATGTTCATATAGACCAAGAAACGCTGATTCTGAATATATAAGTTTTATTTCATAATATTAAACGCAGAGTTTTTAAAAAATATTAAAAAGTGCATTTTTAAACCTCTTCTCAAAACACAGCGTTAAGTTGGCATTACTGAAATGGTTAACGGTGACGTCACACTTAACCTGTCACCTGGTGATAGTGTGTTGACATTTGAAATGACTTGAAGTGCACACGTACCTATGCAATTCAACATTTCGTGTGTTTGGTTTATTTTCATACTGTTTATAGAGATTTAGATAAATAATAGTTATTGTGTTTATTGAAACATAATTTAGGCCCTCAACAATTAACGAAAAGGGCTATATTTGCGGACAATCTGCAATAAATTTTGCCTACTTGAGGTTAAAGTCGTGTCATATTTGACATTGTATTTTCAAATTGTTTTTAGTATAAGGCTTTTTATACAAGTTACTACACAATCGTCATGATCAGTGTATTATAAATACCAGTGTTTCTGTATGTGTTATACTTAAAACAATGTACAAAATCACGCCTGAACACAAAATTGAAGAATGATGTCACTTGTATTTGCAATGAAAAAGATGATTTATTATTTTTATATTGCACTTTGTTAAAATACAATAACAGTAGCGGTGAAATGTGGACATTTTACCAATGTTTTTCTATATTAAAAGCAGTTAATCTTAAATAAAAACGCCTCAATTTCTCACACAAAAGTCATTGAGTCATCCTATATTAATTTTATTCCGCCATTTTCTTAAATTCAAAATCAGGGATGCTCAGCCCAAGAAAATTATTTCCCTAGATTTCGAAGTGAAATTTCACATTTACGCAATTACCTACGTAGCCACCCGATTGTGTAACACTAATCCTGTTATATGTTAATTAATATGATAATTAATTGGAAACATATCGGAACTTGGTAAATATACTAATAATACCGTGATTTTCCAAATAAAAAACTCTTTGCTACGTGAAGTAATAATTTAAAAGTACGAATACACTCACCACTGAATTAGAAACTGAATTCCAAATTAAAAAAAAACACTTTGCAAAATAAAAATCATAAGCAACCCGCCGCTCATTTGTACCAAGCGTGGTATTTTGAAGACCCCCCCCCCCCCCCCCGAACGTGTCACGTAGTATGGGTACGTTCCATAATATCATTTTGAGTTGTCAGTGTTAAAAATAACATTGCATGTAAGTACATGAACAATAATTAAGATTCATAGGAATTCCAAAAAATATATATACGTATATATATATAAATATTACCAGTAATATTGTCATATGTAATAAAATTTTTGCCAGAGTTCGAAATTTCCCTAGATTTTGTCCTGATTTCCCTTATCCCTAAAAAATATTTTTCTCCCCTAGATCTAGGAAAATTTCCCTCGACATGACATCACTGATTCAAAATGACAACTTAAAAAGTAAAAAACTATGGGTGGGTGAAGACCACCATAGATACGGTGCGTTTCTGGGAGTCTTTAAAAATTAAAACTTTGACAATTATTTTAACTATTAAAACTAACTATAAAAATAAAAATAAAAATGCAGTTATTTAAGTTTGAAGGTCTTTATTCATTAAAAAAAATAAAAAAATTGGACTGGAGTTCTCTATTGTTTTTTTGTCATAAGCCACCAATTTGAAAAAATAGCAAAGCTTATTTCTTATCTCATATAAGTATGTATAAATACATACATTCATAGGAGAACTATCTGAGATAGGTTGTGGTTATAAAAGAACCAAGTCTTCCCTTTTCCCAACTACCTATGCATTTATAGGTATTTCTCAATAGAGAACTCCAGTCCAATTTTTTTATTTTTTTTAATGAATAAAGACCTTCAAACTTAAATAACTGCATTTTTATTTTTATTTTTATAGTTAGTTTTAATAGTTAAAATAATTGTCAAAGTTTTAATTTTTAAAGACTCCCAGAAACGCACCGTATCTATGGTGGTCTAATTTTTTTACTTTTTAAGTTGTCATTTTGAATCAGTGATGTTATGTCGAGGGAAATTTCCCTAGATCTAGGGGAGAAAAATATTTTTTAGGGATAAGGGAAATCAGGACAAAATCTAGGGAAATTTCGAACTCTGGCAAAAATTTTATTACATATGACAGTATTACTGGTATTATTTATATATATACGTATATATATTTTTTGGAATTCCTATGAATCTTAATTATTTTTCATGTACTTACATGCCATGTTATTTTTAACACTGACAACTCAAAATGATATTAGGGAACGTACCCATACTACGTGACACGTTCGGGGGGGGGGGTCTTCAAAATACCACGCTTGGTACAAATGAGCGGCGGGTTGCTTATGATTTTTATTTTGCAAAGTGTTTTTTTTTAATTTGGAATTCAGTTTCTAATTCAGTGGTGAGTGTATTCGTACTTTTAAATTATTACTTCACGTAGCAAAAAGTGTTTTATTTGGAAAATCACGGTATTATTAGTATATTTACCAAGTTCCGATATCTTTCCAATTAATTATCATATTAATTAACATATAACAGGATTAGTGTTACACAATCAGGTGGCTACGTAGGTAATTGCGTAAATGTGAAATTCTAGGGAAATTTCACTTCTGATTGTTGGCAACACTGTGAAGAACCCAGAATAGAATAATCATGGCGGAATGCTTTGCAATGACTTTTAGGTGTGAGGTGTGTTTTTTATTCAAGATTAACTGCTTTTAATATAGAAAAACATTGGTAAAATGTCCACATTTCACCGCTACTGTTATTGTATTTAATCAAAGTGCAATATAAAAACAATAAATCATCTCTTTCATTGCAAATACATGTGACATCGTGTTTTGTGTCAGGTGTTACTTTGTAGGTACATTGTTTTATGTATAATACATACAGAAACACTGGTATTTATAATACACTGATCATGACGAGTGTGTAACAACTTGTATAAAAAGCCCTATACTAAAAACAATTTGAAAATACATAAAAACAAACTTCAAAATATGACACGACTTTAACCTCAAATAGACAACATTTATTGCAGATTGTCCGCAAATATAGCCCTTTTCGTAAATTGTTGAGGGCCTAAATTATGTTTCAATAAACACAATAACTATTATTTATCTAAATCTCTATAAACAGTATGAAAATAAACCAAAAACACGAAATGTTGAATTGCATAGGTACGTGTGCACTTCAAGTCATTTCAAATGTCAATACAATACAATACACAGGTGACAGGTTAACTGTGACGTCACGGTTAACCATTTCAGTAATGCCAACTTAACGCTGTGTTTTCCGAAGAGGTTTAAAAATGCACTTTTTAATAATTTATTAAAAACTCTGCATTTAATATTATGAAATAAAACTTATATATTCAGAATCAGCGTTTCTTGGTCTATATGAACATATTTTTTTAAAGCCATAATATTTTTCACTGGAGTTCCTTATTAATTTTTTAACAACTCTTTGACACTCCAACCACCATAATAACCAACCATTTTTTTAAATCCTTAAAACAATATCTTTTAAACAGTATCACAATGAAAAGTGTTAATAATTACACACTCGTATGAAGATTACGTTATGCATATTTTGATTTTCTGTTTTTTTTTCCTAAATTTAAAGATAAATAATTAAATTTAAAGATAAATAATTAAGCACATAAAGATTATTCTTTGCGAAACTTTTTTTTTTACATAAGATGAAATTTCGTGCAAATGATATCCAACCACACCAGCACCATCTGCTTTGAGCTTTGCAGATTACATGCCATTGAGTGTAACTGATACATTATCTACATAAAACTGTTTTTGTCAGAATGAGTGCCTTACCTATGTGTTGGAACAATTTGGCATGTTGCATGTGGGGCACGAGAACTGAGAGCTGCATCAGCGTTGTGGCAGGCTTCAGGGGGACTCCCCATCTGCGTTGAACACTGGGCCCACAGCGGACGGGAATTAGGGAACCAGTTTCACTTGCCCACTGGGTGTATGCAATCACTGCACGGGACCAAGTGTCTTTGTTTTCTGAATCTGAAATATGGGAAGAATTAAATATTATTGAATTCCACATTTAATACAGAAGTCTCATAATCACATGAATGGTAAAAATTGTACCTTCATAAGGTTTTATTCCCAATATATCCAGCGGTAGATAAACTTTGGAATACTTATCAAATTTGTTCTTGTTCTGCAGATAATTATTGTACTTGGGAAAAGATATCATGGGACTACTGCTCTTCCTCTGTCCTTTGATGGTCTTGCTGAAGAACTGACTATTGGACTGTAGTGGAGAGTGTAGGAAGTCAGACGTGTCAGGAAGTACAACACGCTCCGTCGTGAAATCGTTGTGGTTTCCCGTTTGCTTCTTGAATAATTGCGTTGGCTCAAATCCAAATATCGACTCCGTTGTGACAATGTCAACACCAAGCACTAAAATAAATTATAGATAGATATTTTTTAATTTGTGTAAAATAATACAAAGATAAGAGAGATGAATAATCTGAAATAACTATTTCAATATTAGTGCGATAATACTAACCAACGTTATCAGTGACTATCTCGAAAGGATTCGTGTACGTATCATGCTGGCTCTCTCCAAGGACTGTGATGTAGTCGTCAAAGGTACCCATCAATCCATCGACTGAGTGGCCAGTCAGCTCTTGTATTCTTCTCCATTCTTCGCTGTACTGCGGCAGTAGGATCTTATTTGCCGACTTTATCATGTTCTGTAAAAAAAAAACGTAAATAATAATCCAACTGATAAAAAATTTCTTCTTTCTATATTGGCCTTATGAGTAATATTTCAAATCCCATACAAACCTTTATGTAGTCTTTATCCTGACTGTGTGTCAGGTTAAGTCCCGCCTGTTTGATCTCATATTGAATTAGAGCCATAAGAATTCCTTCGGTGACGAGGATATCTGCGCCGTACAGATTTGGCGTATCTCGTGTGGCCATCATCAGGTCATTAGACAATTTCACACCGATGAATGTGTTGATTTCAAGTTCATTCATCTCAATCTGGCTTAGCTGAAATTTTAAAATGTAAGTTAGTAAATGTTAGCTAGTACGAGTATGTAAATAAAATAAATTTGTTATTATTGATAAAGTAAATAATAGCCAGATATTATATTTTGATAAAATTATCACAAACAGTTTTTTTAGAAGTAGATATGTTCCTACTTAGATAAATATAAAATTATTTAAAGTTTTTCAAACAAACTAAAGAATCATGAATAAAATCACACAATTGATAACTCTGTTCAAACTTCTACCTCTTTTTCAGCATCCTCAACAATGTTTGTAACAGAAAGACAGGCTATGACGGAGCTCTCAGTAACGGAACTATATCAATAACTATCATATTATCCCACCTGTTTCCTTAGCAGTAAAAACTTGGGACTGGTGCAGTTGAACATGTCGGGCTCCCTCCAGGGGGGCCTGATGTCTGCGGGGCCGCAGGCTCGGGAGGCCCGGCCGCCGGCGCCCCCGCCGCAAGCCACCGTGGGCACCTCGCCGAACTTGCTGCGCGGCCACCAAACGCCGCCGGCCATGGAGCGGGGGCATCCGTCGTACACCACTGGAAGGAGAGACATTTGAGATTTAAGAGTGTTTCAGTGAAACTTCACGGATCACATATGCGATATCCACGTAGATAAGATTAATGTAATATTTATAAGTACTGATTTGAGTGTGTTTACAAACACCATTCTTCATTCATTAAATAATTATATTTTTGCATATGTGTATAATAAGTAATCGGTGCATGAAATATTAACCTTTTATAATGAGTTTTACTATTAGAAAGCTAAATGTAATATTGTAAGGTGTGCAGTTCGCAGTTTCGGGCCTCGGTCATATTTTGTCAGAGGGTCAAAATATTTCTGCTTCACAATATCATATGAATGGAATATTTCTGAATGTATCCGAAAACTAAAAACTGTTTTTGAAAGGTGATAAAATACACTTACAAATTTTATAAATCGAAAAAAAAAGTATAATTTAACACAATGACGAGTGCTGAAATTGAACAGTATTACAACATTGCAGTAAATAATAATGATTAACCAACCTTGACATCCATCAGGAGTGACCTCGGCGTAAGTGTTTGAGCAGGTGTCACAGGCACGGCCAATGACTCCAGAGCGACAGGAGCAAAGGCCCGTCGAAGAGTCACAGTCAGCTCCCACGGAGCCTACGCTGTAGCAGTTGCAAGCTAGGCACTTGGTGCTGTTGGCGGGCTGGTAGTGATGCTCCTGAAAAACAAAACATTGTTAGCACAAGATAATACTGATATGCTCAAAAGGTAAAGGAAGATGACCTCTGTGGCAGAGACGATAATTCCTTCACTGAAGAAGTTATCTGTTTGAAACCCAAAACCAACCAAACCAAGATTTATTTGATGTAACTTACCCTGCAGTAGCACTGTCCTGTGGATTTGTTGCAGTCGGGGTGGTAGCCGTCTTCTATCTGACACAGGCACGGCCCGCACTCCCCGGCCCCCCACCAGCCCGAAGGGCAGGGCTTGGTGTGCTGGATGTCACAATACTCTCCTGGTAAAACAATATATATATATATTATTACTTTCTATTCCGTAATAATAATATAACAAACAACTGTGTGATAAGAGAGTGAAGAGAATTGCATTCAGGCCCCCACGTCTCAAGAAAAGACTCATCAAATGTCTCAGTGAATTATCTTGCTGAGAGCTTGGAGCAAACCTAACGTTGAAATATATTTCCTTATTGGTTTTATTTTGTCACGTTGAATGGACCAGTAGTAAAAAAGAAGAGCAATCAATTAAAATGCAATATTAATAATAGAAATCAAAATAGACAGAGTATGTTTAACCAACCCGAATAAATGCTTTCATTGATGCAGTTGCACTTATAGCCTTTTGAAGAGTTCTTGTCGGTGACGCAGTTGCCGTTGTCTCCACACGGCTTAACCTGGCACACGGGCTGGCAGTCGTCTCCCACAGTGCCACCCTCGCATACGCACTCAGTCGTGTCCCAACGTGCTCGGCATTGGCCCTGATGGAATAATCAGAACAAAATAAGCCTAATATTTGACACACGAAAGCATGAAAATTACCAGACTTTTACACAAAAAGATACATTATAACTAATAAAACTGATCACTTGAGCCGCTCTGCTATAATTGATTAATGAGGTATTCTTAAAAAAGGGTTTCTATATTGAACGCATTAAATTAAATACCTGAGCAGGACAAGCAGATAGAAGACAATCAGCCCTCGAATGGCATCCATCTCTAACATTTTCTCTAACTGTTGGGCGACTGAGCATCGATTGTGGGGTTCCCACTCTCACATCCTAAAAGGAATTGAAAATTTAGTTCATATATTAGGTATACTGTATTAAATTAATACATAAAGCTCAAGATGTAGTTTCATTTTACCTGAATGCAACCTTCAAAGTAACCATAATCTGCAGAGAGTAAAGTGCCAGAGGTCAGCGAATCAGCTCCGCCTATTACAATCTTTCCAACATAGAGCCCTTGGATTTTATTGGCAGACATTGGCAACAGAGTTAATCTAGAACCATAATCTAATGCCACCGAAATATCCGATCCCAGCCACTTAATCTCTATTCTGTGCCATTCTCCATCTGACAGACTGGTTCCGGGGAGGAACATAGTTTCGCTGTTGTAGGCGTAGTGGAGCAGACCGGATTTTAACTGGACGGGAAAAATATTTTTAGTAACATTATGAAAGGTTCACAAAACAAAACAGAAAATACAAAAGATTTATAAAAATGGCGTCACGATCCAGAACAGAAAATTCTTAATTCCAAATTCAAATACTGCTTATTGATATGGGTGTTGCCATGAAACTAATTTCATATTGAAATAGATATCCTAGCAGTGTTAACTTTCTGACCAATACACATTGTAAAAAATACATTATAAAAATAAATAAAAAGTGCAACTTACGCTGATGATGGCTGAGCTGTTTTGGCCAACTTGAATGGACATGATAAAGGTGTCTGTTTGTCTTGTTCTTATGGAGAGAGCATTCAACCAAGGCAGTTGTATGGGACGCAGCAAAGGGTTGAAAGACAACACACCATCTCCACTAAACCTCCATGGTGGACTTATGGCTGAAGTGTTATAAAAGAAATAATGTTTTTTTTTCAAACTGTTAGTTTTTTCAAAGTACATATTTTTATAATTATGAACATACTTTTAACATGTTTTATGAAAACATATTTCTAAACAAAGTTGCTGGAAATACCCAAGGCTTAATACTTATTTTCAAGAGTATATATAACCAGTTAAACAATGGCAACCCATATGTAGGTCTCATCGCTTTAGGCCTTGAGACATGACTGCCTAAATTTAGGTAGATGGATATTTGAATTTATTTTTGAAGGTTTTTTAATATATTTTTAAAAATCTGCAAATATGGTATGTATAAACAATGAAATACAGGTGGATTAATAGGCTTTAAAACACAGTAAGCAATTTATGTGTTTCTGAATTAATATTCGAAGGTACGATTTTTTTTATGATGATACAAATGAACACCCAGAAACCTCCATCGCTCAAGGCAGTCTTTTTCTAAATATGCAATCGGTTGACTGGATAAGCACTTACATTCACTGCAGTCTTTGCCTGTGTACCCCTCTGTGCATTCACAGAAGTAAGTATCCCAGATGTCTCGACAGTCCGCCCCGTTGTGGCAGGGATTAGAATCACAGTGAGATCTCTTCTCGGGACATCCGGTCACCGTTCCATTATCAGCCACAAAACTAACGACAAACACACATTTATGTTAGCATAAAAATAGATGAATAAAAGTAATAATTATATATTTTTATGTATTGATTTATGGTCGATCATACCTGTTCAAGTCAATGAATTTGAAATCTATATAAAGATCTGAAATGCATCCAACAAAGTCCTTTGTCTTAACTTGAAAGCTGGACGGAATGCTTGGCAGGCCTCCCAGTTGTAACGGGCCAGTGAGGTCCAAAAATCTGTGGCAGGTTTCGGTTAAGAGCGCACATCTCTCGGGCAGTTCGTGTGTGGTTTGGTTGGCACAGGCCCAGCGAGCTCCCAACTTGGAGGCACCCGCTAAAGATACGGCGGTGTCGCAGTCGTCCACCGAGATTGTTGCAGTCTGAAAATAATTTTTAAAAATTAGAACAGAATGTATTCGAATCGTTCTAAAAAATGTTACGTTTAGGGATAGTTCTGAGCATTTTAATCAGAATAACAAAATATTATCGTAAATGCATAACACCTCTATCTACGAAATTTAGAATAACAACTGATTTGATGAAATGTGACCCTCTGCAAACTTCATAAAAAAGGTGCAATTGAGGTGGTTTGGTCATATTTATTAAGAATGCCAGAAGATTCTGCTAAAAATTCTGAGTTCTATTCCAGAGGAGAGATACTGAGTGGGCCGGCTTAGACATAGTTGGGAGAAAAACTCCAAGGGCTCTGCGAGGAGAGGCTGGGCCTGTTATGGACGGAGGCCACTGAAGTAGACAGAGACGCCTGGAGGCAATTTATTGATGCGATGGGTCCCGGATCCGAATATAAAAAAGAGGAAGAAGATGAGGAAAATAGTAAAAATTGATTTAAAAATATAATAATCAGATTTGAATTTTGCTTTCGAAAATTCAATATTACATATTCCTTTCTGGATGGAAGCACCGATATAGGTACATCAAAGTAGGTGGACGGTTGAACTTACCCTGTTGATGTAGTGTATCTGCACAGTGTGCCAGTCGCCCCGTGCCACTCCCCCCGGGACTGTGGCACTGACGCTGGTTACCCGGCCGCCCAGGCTGAAGGAGAACTGGAGCCCTCCAGTCACTATCTCTAAAGACACAAAGTCGTGGTGCTCGTTGAAACGCCCATTGTAGAGCAACAGACCATTCTGGTTCTGGGTGGCAAATCTAATCAAAACAATAGATTACATAATTTCAATATAATCATCAAAATTTATTTGGTATAATCACACAATTTCCTTAATCTGAAGCTCTAAAATAGCTTACCTCAAACAGAAACTTGGTGGGCAAGCATACTGAACATAATATATTGCAATAAAACAATCCAGTTTGAAAATCAGCAGTTTCATCTATGTATTTCTAAAGTGGAAGATACTTTCAGAATCCAGGCCTTGGTGAAAGAACACCGTTCAGATTCGAAATTTTGCTTGAAATCGCTTATGCCGAGCTTAGTGAACAGATCTGAATATTCAGTTACTTAACTTAACCCAACCTTCTTATTTTCCATCTCCCCCTTCCCACATCCTGCAACCTCTATATTTTCCGAATTAAAAAAAGAAGCACAACATTGAACTTAATTTTTTTTAAATTACCTTAATTTGATGTGCAAGCGGTGTCGTTGGCGAAGACTCGGAAATGTCAAGAAGGAGAATCGAGGGAAGCTTCTAGCCTTCAGCTCGCACAGGGGGGTGGTGTGGTTGGAGTCCGTGGCGCACCCCCGGCAGAGCAGTCCCCCCTCGCGCCCCACGGCGCACCAGGACCCCGCCCGGCATACCTCTCCCGGGGGACATTTGGAGATGGATTTGAGTGTGGTCTCACAGTTTACACCTAAAATATAAATATCATTCAATTAATAAACTAATATTCTATCAATTTAATCATACGCAGTTTTACTGAACGGGTAGGCAGAGAGGATACACTGCCATACAACTCTGTCTTGCCACAAATTTCTTACTTCTTTCACATTCACGCATTGTCTAATGCATACTCCTCTGTTATTCAGACTTTTGGCATGACCCGACTCAAGACTTTGATTCACTTTGTCGTGCCATGTCTTCCTCGGGTGCCCCTGACGTAATATATTGTCATCTCAGTTGGACAAAGTTCTGACATTTTTTTCAAAAATGACCTTTGAATAAAAATCATTTCTTTTGGTCATTTCCACAGCCAAAATAATTTTCAGAGCCATCTGTGTTGTATTCCCATAGATACTTGTGTGACGAAATTCTATCGTCAAGTTTTCAAAGCTTAAATTTATTTTAAAAGGTTCTAACATCACTTTGTACAATTTGCAATTGCCACTTTGTTTTTATCTGACAGTTAATCGTTGTTATGAAGCGCATTGTAGTTCGCACATAGGTTGTATAGGGTTCTAACTTCACCTTACATGTTCTAAGGGGTTAAAGTATTTAACTTCACCTTATATATTCTAAAGTGCAAAGACGAATTTTCATAAACTATTTAACAAATCATGATTTCGAGTTTCAATCTTATATAAAGTATTACAGTTTAACGTTTTTTGAAGGAAAATATTTAATTAGAATGTGGCTGGCTCTGTCTTGGAATGGTATTAGGGAAATGTAGTTCGAATCTTATGCAATTAATTATTATACTTTAGCTGGGAGCAAATGGTTCACATCTGCACATTTAGTTATTTTCTAAAATGGTAAATATATGACCTATTTAAATATTTTCATTTAAAATATGTTAAACTAAAATACTTTACAGAAGATTAAACCTCAAAATCAGAAATCGATTAAAAGAAATTGTAAACTTCGAAACCTCATATCTTAGAACAAGATATGTAAAGTGAAGTTAGAACTCTGTCCAAAATGTGACGATATTACAAAAATGTTTCTAAAAAAAAGAACTTACCAGTGTAATCTTTGGTACAAACGCAAGTATATCCACTTTCCCTTCTCATACAAGTACCATTATTCTGACAAGGACTGGAGTAACACAGATTTACCTCTGCATCACATAGATAATGTTCCTTAGACCCTGAAAAAATATTTGTGACCAATTACTATTCATTTTTATAACAATAAATTTATGTATTAGCAAATTAGCTAAATTTTAACATTGATTACTAGTAATATCTCTTTTTTGAATTACCTGTAAATCCCTTTGGACATTGGCAAGCAAATGTTGTAACAGGGTAGATGGGCCGAAATAGAACAGTATCGCTGTTTATAAATCCTGATGCGTTTCCAAACTTCAAGATCGTCAGGCATTCTTCAAAGTTTAGACACGGTTCTCGAACACACATGTTGTCGTCAAATGGCAGAACCTGATTAGTAGAAAGAAAAATGTATATAATATTTTTATTAGCAGTTACGAATTATGAATTTCGAGACTTTATCTTATTGAACAATTGGAACATAATTTTTATGTATTTTTTTTAAAGAAAGACATTCATTCTCGTGTTACGAATAATCAGACAATATTTGAAAATCTCCTACTACTACCACAGTAAGCGGAAAATGTTGCTTGTGTTGTGATGGAGAACTTAGTCAGTTGAGGAATTGAACGCACGATGCCTGAGTGAGACCCAAATGAGATCCCGCTGACCGCCGTCAGTATGCATGGAAAAAAGAAATTGTCGTACTTTTGGCAGTTAAATGGATATTTCTATTATGCAGAACTCACAATTCGAGAGATTTCTGCTTTAGGTTATCTATATAATATAATAATATAAATAAAGAAGAGTGTCCTGGTGTAGGTTTGTTTTTTAAACCAATCAATAGTTTTATTCCGGGATTGATGATTGATTTGCACACTTGATCTTCAAACAACGAGAAAGGTCACCGTCAATAGGAGATTTCCAAAAACCACTCCAATCACCTTTTTCCACCCCTTAAAGCAGAATTTTGATACTTTTGATGAAATTTTGCACACTTGACATTCAAAATTAAAGGAAAATTACTGTATGCATCTGACTTCGAAAAACTCTGTGTAAAACTCGGACAATGCTGGAGGCTTCAGCAAATTTAAATTTTATAGAAGAACCAACCACAAGTATGTTATTGAAAGTAAAAATTTTTAACCTGTACAGTAGCGAGCCTAGCCAAGATAGCCCTGTTGAGATATACCCTCTCTTGGAGGAAGACGGGAGAATAGAACTGGGATTCTCCTGTTGCATCGGGTCTTCGAGCTGAAAAGGATATGTTGAGGATCTTCGCATTCACCACCGAATCATCCTGCAAATTAAAATAAACTTTGTCAAATTATATAAGTTTTAGGTTCTTTAGCATGATCACCACAGACAACTCACTCCTGAAAAGCAAAGTGCACAGGAGAAATACTGTGAGATGCAATGTTTCTTTCAGCAGAAATGAGTAAATTTTTAACTTGCCTGTATACTGAAGATGTAGATGTACTCCTTGGGACAGGGGATAATGGCGGCTAATCCATCAATGAAGAATGACAGAAGAGGAGAAAGAAATGATTCAGCCGTCATGTCATTCAGTCTGATGGTTACCGAGTTATACAACATCTCCTCTGTTATAAGGCGCACTGATAACTGCATCATTGATTTAACTTCATTAATACCATCTGTTGAAAGAAATTACAATACAATGATAAAATATAATAGCGCATTAAATCTTAATCTTAATATTATATAAAACAAAGTCGGGTTAGTTACACTATTTATAACCCGAGAACGGCTGAACCGATTTTGATGATCTTTGATTTGTTGGATTTGTCTCCGCCTCGGATAACATAATAACTATTAAAACATCGCAAAAATTCACGAAAAAGAAAGTTATGACGAAAATTCATTTCCTCATACATTTAATATGGAACGAATTTTCATCTTTTGAAAGAGCTGCAGGAATATTGTGGTAGGTAGGTATAATATTGAAGTTTGCTTGAATTCCAAAAATTCAAAAACGTCAAATGTCAATGTGCTGATTGTTTTTCTTTTGTTCTTAAACATATAATGCTGCCTCTCTTTCTTACACACTAAATGTCAACAGTCGTAAATGGGACAAATGGTGAACGTATGTCTGCAAAACTCCAAGAAAACAGCCACTTCTTTTCAAAATATTCAAGGCGCATTGTGACGTGGTGTACCTATTGCAATTCGGTGAAGTCAATCAACTACATCTGCAAATTTGTCACAAAAGTCAGCGATATGGCGGTTTTTGGCGTTAAAACTATAAATATAAAACGATGAAAACACACGCTATCAAGTTTGTGAGCTACAATGAGGCGATTTGGCGTATATTCTCATTCCCCATTCATGAACGACATTCCATTGTTGTATATTTGGCGATGCATCTGGAGAATGATCAACGAGTTTATTTCATTACATCGATTGTTGCCAAACGTGCTGAAACACCTCCAGCAACAACATTGACCAGTTTCTTTTCGATTTGCCAATGCGATCTGTTTGCCCGGACGTTGCTCTACTCTGAGATGCCACATTATTACACTTTGTCGAACGCATTGTCGAAGAGATTTCCACGTCGGAAGCACGGTGATGTGGTTACTGATCATCCGGTTGTGCTGATACTGATGCTCTTGGTCGCATTTACACAGTTCATGTAAAAAGTAACGAATGCTTCTACTTTCGGTTGTTGCTGGTGAATGTTCGTGGGCCGACATCGTTTGAATCACAAGTCAATGATGTAGTGTGCCCAAAAATTCGTGTTGCATGTCAGCAGATCAATTTGCTTGAAAATGATACTCATTGGGACATGACAATCACTGAAGCAATTATTTCTGCATCTCCAGTCTGATACGCACATTATTTGTTATCATTATTTCGACATGTTTCCCATCGAATCCACGTAAACTATGGAACAAGTACAAAGACGACATGTCAGAAGATATTTTACATCGAATTCGTGTCAGTTCAGGGAATCCTGATCTCGAGGTGAATGAGGATATACATAAACAGGCTTTGTTTTTGATCGAAGACATGTGTTACCTCATGTGTGGCAGTTTGTTAGTCAAGTTAGGAATAACAATGCCAGATCGACGCTTCATGAATGCAATGAATGAAATGAAACTTGCAATGAATGATGCTTTCAATCAAGAATTGGTACGGGAACGTGAATATGATCAAGATGCATTGAACCAAACAGTTTGAACGAATGTACCACTGTTGTACCCCCAACAGAAGGAAGTGCACGATACGTTAATGAAGGCAGTTGATGATGGAAATGGTGGCTTATTTTTCCTCGATGTGCCCGGTGGAACTGGGAAGATATCTAACGACAACAAAACGAAAAATGTTGGATATCACAAGGTGCTTCAATGAAGGGAATCGACCCAAGTGCAACCCACCCAGTAAATAGTTTTAACAGAAAGTAGTACAATAATGCCAAGTGAATTATTTCGATTCGCTTTAATAAAGCAAATGCCTTGCTGCCACGTGAATAACATTTCTTAATTCATTTTGAGTATTAATTTTAACTTTAAAAAAAAATGAAATTAATTCAGCTAACAAGTTAACACAACAGTTATTGATTTTTAGGCAGTACGAAGTTCGCCGGGTCAGCTAGTTTTAATATATATAGTTAAGAGTTCTAGTCCATAGATATAAGTAGTAATTAATAAATAGGTTAATTTTACAAACCTGTAACAGACACTTCCATGGTAGCCAATCTAGGTACATTTGTGTTGAGTTGGGGTGATAAAACTAGGCCACCAGTCGATTGATTTAACATCACAAGATTGGCGTTATTTCCCGAAAGAACTCTGTATGTTAGCTAGAATAGAATATGAAGAATAGTATTTTAAGCACGACATAATAGCAACCAAATTTTTAATACTCTTAAAACGAGTGAAAAAATGAACATAACATTTTACTGGAATAACAATTTTTTTTGTTATACCTTATTACCTTTTTATTTTTCTGTTTTTTTTGTTGTTTTGTTTCATATTTTGGTTAGATTTGTTAATATTATAATCTTCTTCAATAATAAATTACTTTACGCTTTTAGGAAAAGTCAATAGGTGTCCATTATAAATAGGACATGTTTATCCGAGACACTGTCTAGGTTACAATAGAACTTTGTAATGATTCATAAAGATAGCAGTAAAAAATTTGGGAAAAATTAGTTAAATGTGGTATTGTTAATTCTGAATTTGAAATACGAGATAGACAAAAATAAATAGGTCCCAAATGCCGAGTTTGTTGAGGTGCTGTCCAGGTAAGACAGAAATCCTGGGTTAGAATCCCAGTTGCGACCTTACCTTTTTATTTTTATGTATCTTGTTCTGTTTCATATTTCGTTTAAATTTACATATTAGTATCATCTTCTTCTTCAATGTAAATTAATATTACCTTATCAGTAACATCAGCATCAAACGCGGGAACCCTTCCAAACACCCCAACCGGGAAACAGTCTTTAAAATTGTTAAAGATTATTTGAAAGTCTTTCAACATCGGAGCGTTGTCATTAACGTCAGTGACCAGAATTTCAACATGAACGTCATTCCTCAAGGGAGGGCTGGCTGCTCTTATAACAAGTTCATACTTCTTGCGAGGACTCTCATAGTCCAAATCTACCATTGTAAGGAGCTCTGCTCGGTCTGATCCTGGTCTGGTTACTAGGGAGAAACTATTGGAATCGTCTCCACCTGAAAAATTTGGAAATTTTATATTATATATACAGTGAATTATAGAAATACTAAATAGGATGCTGTGATGTGTTTTAACATCTTACCAATGATAGAGTAATGTACGATAGCATTTACTCCTTCATCAGGGTCGTGGGCGTGTATTTCTCCGACTGTTGTACCGATTGGGCTGTTTTCGGCAACGTACAGGGTCAGCTTGTCTGAAGCAAATGCTGGAGGGGAATCATTCACATCTTCTATCCGCACATGAACCAAAACCTGATAAAAAACAAATTAATGAGTTCACAAAAAACTTATACAGGTATGGTTAACACACTTGTATTAATTATTGCTAGATTTTTCTTACAGAAGTGCTCAATGCAGGTGTTCCTCTATCCACAGCGTATGCGTGAAGATCATAGGCAGGAACAGATTCTCTATCGAGTCCTTTGTTGGTCCTGATGACACCAGATGCATGATCGATAACAAACGATCCATCCTCTCGATCTTTAGAAGACAGTTCGTATCTTATTCTCCCATTCAAGCCGATATCAGCGTCGGTAGCTGATAGCTGGACCACGGAAGTTCCTGATGAAATAAAATAGGTAATTAGTTGTGCATATTATTAATACTAATAGGTTCAATGAACACTTGTTATACTTTTGAGTGACCTTTTTTATCTAGCAACTACTTCAATCATCATTATCAACCACTTACCAAGTAGTGCATCTTCTAGCACGCTGGCCGAGTACATTGGCTGCTTGAATGCCGGATTATTATCATTAACATCAGTTACAGAGATTTCTACATCAGTTGTGTCAGAATGTGGAGGAGAACCACCGTCACGCGCAGTTACAGTCAGAAGATATCCTAAAAACAAAAATGTTAGTAGGAAATTCCAATATTACGTATTATGCTGAACAACTCAAGCATTTGCATTAATAATTGAAATACACATCCAGGGAACGATTTGGAAATTTCCTGCCGTCATTAAAAAAATTATACCTCCGAATTTTAATATGAAGACATATAAACTGATTATAGTGTTAGGGTGGGTTTCTTCACTTACCGAGAATGCTAAATGCAATCAATGCTAATTGTAAAAATAAACGATCGAAATTTAAAATTTAAACGAAATTTCTATGCATTTGACCGTATAATTTTACAATTAGCATTGCATTTAGCATTCTCGGTAAATGAAGAAACCAACCATTAGAGAGCTATTGAATGCACCTATATTTATTTAACCCCTATTGGGCGGCTGGCTACATTTGCAGCCCGGATAATTCGGGCCTAGCTGACGGCTGGCTACATTCGTAGCCACGGAGCGTGAGTCACTTTAATTATTATTTGTAACGCTTATTTACTGATCAAAGACGAAAGAAAGGGGATTTTTCATTAGTCTGATGATTTATCTACCTCATAAAAAAACATATTAACACTTTTACTTGGGAGTTTTTAATTTCCGAGCTGTTTTTGTAACATCTCATCTCACAGAAATCTCCAGTCGGAAGATACGCCACTCACACAGTTACGTTACAGCATGCCTGTGTACTGGTCGCGCCATGTTCGCTTGTCGGTACACACGTTTGTAGTGTGTTTGTTTATATTGTAGGGTATCCATTAGTTTTGATCGTTTTGAGGCACCGGTAACTGGATATTGCTTATGACTTGTTGGTGTTATATTATAAACATTAAGATTTTGTTGACTTTGTCGTATTTTGTTACGTGAATTTTATTATTTATGTTATTGTTTTTGATCTCAATTTTACTGTTTCAACAATGGAAGAGGAAGACGCAGAACGATATGTTACATTGATTCAGATTTTTCTATGAGTGACGATGATGATATAGAGTGGACAATTTAGAGGATCCAGATGATCCTCCAGAAATAAGTGACGGTGAAATTGAGGATTTTGATTTATTAAAAATTAATCCCCCAGCAGAAATAGATGGACAGAGTTTTTCTCCTGCGCGGAAAAATGGTTACAGTTTAATTTTAAAATGCAAACAGTCAACTCCCATAAAACACTCCCGGTCCCACAAAACTAACGCGTGGTCACCATGTTCAATGCCGACGCAGCGTAACGTGAATGTGTGTGAGTGAGAAGGGCGATTTCTTATAGTGACTAAAAAAATCATTTGTTTACGTATATTCGTTTAAAAAAATTTTTTTATTTGTTATAACATTATGTGAAAAAGTACATTTATGACACATACTAATTAAGTTTTATGATAAACTATACCATTACTATTGTATGACTGATTATTGGCGGGAATGCTACATTTTTTTGGTAATTACAAGTTTATTTATTATTTATTAGTCGACCTCTATTCAACATTTTATTGCTATTATTTTTAACTGTACATTAAACAATTGTTCATATTACACAATTTTTTTCAAAATTTTAAAACGTCAGATTGCAGAGTAATTAGAACTTTAATATATAAGTTGCAAAACTGAAAATTCACGCCGTTTCCGGGGAACATTCGCAAATGTAGCCAGCCGCCTAATAGGGGTTAACCGTTTATCCCATATTTATAGGATTCGTAAATTAATTTTTTTAAATCGATAAATTTATAAACATATGAATTGTGTACAGGTAATACCTGTTTGGAGAATATTAAATATTATGACTTCTATATCGAGCCATGATTGCCAAAAGATCGTAAGCGACAGTTTTTCTCAAATAGCGTTTTTTTACCGGGCGCGTGCACTAAACGGCTAGACGCACCGCCTTAATATTCAAGAATACCAAAAATCAAGTTTTTTGACCCTATACATTTTATCGTGTATGTTCTCAAATTTTAGATCAGGCAAAACATCGTAAACGACACCGTAAAACTAGATTCCAACAACTTTGATTCCAACTTGTCCAACTTTGCGCCTTATGGATGAACTAACTTATTGGTTAGAGGGCATACATTAATTACGTGAGCAGTTTTTCTTCCAATCTAGACCCCCCCCGCTTACAGCAGTTACTAGCAGTTACAGCCATGAATGGGAGATCTGGGGAAATTTCTGTAGATCTAGGGGAGAAAAATATTTTCTACGGAAAAGGGAAATCAGCACAAATGTAGGAAAATAGCGAAATCTGGCAAAACTTTATAATTTTATTTTTTCATTGAATTTGTAATCTTCTACTTCCTGATAAAACACACAATTTAAAATATGCATGAATTATGAATTATTTAGTTTACCCAAATTAAGAACCTATTAGTGGGGGGGAGGGGTCTAGATTGGTGCTGCTCACGTAATTAATGTATGCCCCCTTAACCTCTTTCGTTTTTTTTTTTAAATGTGAATACCTCACAAGAGTCCCACAAATGAAATGATGATATTTCTCATTGTTCTTTTTTGTTATGATACACAAAATAATTGTATGTTATTTTTAAGTTTAAAACAACTAATAAAATAAAATACTTTTTTGTTTAAAACCACGATATTTATTAATTTTTTATCCGACGGGTTTATATTATTAATTTGTACCCTGAAGATGCTTAAGTTAAGCGAAACCGGTCGGTTAAAAAATTAATAAATACCGTGGTTTTAAAGAAAAAAGTATTTTATTTTATTAAATATGTCAAACCACAAAGTGATTGCTTTCTACAATAATATTAAAACAACTTTTATGTAATGATATTATTTTTCTTACTTTTGTACTCTATTATATGTTTATTTATAAAAGGCAGTATAGCCGTTTATGTATTTAAAAAAAAAAAAAAAAAAAACTGTTTCGGCCAGTGAGACTATGGCATCCCCAATTTGGGTATGCTGTGAGGCTGAAAGTAAGTGGGGAGGGGAAGGTGATGCGGAGAGGAAGGTGGGGAAGTACCCGTATTTTTAATCATCCATGTAGGTTTGTTATTCTTAATTTTATAGGTAAGGCTTTGAAATATAAACTCACTATGATAATGGCAATCATTACTGATATTTTCGTTTATAATAATTAAATTGCCAAGTTTTTCGATAAAATATTTTGTTCTAAAAAATTGGATTTATTGTTTTATATCTCCCGCCCTATTTTTGTGTTTGTGTTGTAGGTCAAATAATAATAAATAATGTGCGTGTAATACTTTCCAACGTTTTTTATTTCCTCAGCTCCACACAGAAGGCCCTGGGGAAAATATGTCATCTCGGGGCCTATGTCATCTTTGGGGATGCTGTGTGGAGGGTCTTTATAGGAAAAGAGGGAGAGGAAGTTCCGGAAAGGAAAAGGGTATTAGGGGAGGGTAGGAATCTAGGGGTCAGTATGTCCAGGAGTGACGGACGTATAAATCCATCCCTCCCACTGCGGTGCAAGGCAATGCTCCGAGAGTATGGCTGGAGAAGTCGAAGGGACTTCCTCAAGCTTTCTCTCTCGATTCGGCCTGCCATGCAGCTAGTGGGCAGATGCATAAACCGCCAAGACCCGGATAAACCTCACCCCATGAACCCGGGCACCCCTGCTAAGTCACCAAACGTAGCGAACCACTCGGGGTGACCTACGGCAGAGGTGTTGGTTATCCAGAGATGCTGATTCCCGGTTCCCGGGGCGGCGGTACCCATACCCGCCTCCCAAAACAAAATTTAAAAATAAAAAAAATATTTTTAAAATTTGCTCAGTTTTGTATATGCAATACAATGTAAACGACATTGTGCATTTATCCCCAAAGCCGCGCAAATTTAACTATTTCCATAATGTAGGGCGAACAATATCAATAAATCAAACATTCTCTGTAAAGTTGGGTACCATAAGTACATTCCTTAAGAAATGAGAAGAAAAAAACGTCTCCTGTAAAATTCTGTTTTTGTCGGTTACAATCTTTTGGCGATCATGGCTCGATATGTTGTAAGTACTATACCCTAGTTGAGAATCATAGATATAAATTTAAATTCGAAAATATATATTTTTTTTGTATTTCAATAATTTCGGTTTGCGAAATATAGATAACAAATAATTCAGAAGAGATGCGAGACATCTCTTGTTAAAAAATGAAAATACTAAGTTATCTTTGTGAACTTTGGAATAAATTCTAATAAATGTTTTAAAATGTCTCTTCAAATTGGCCACATTTTGGCCAGCGAATGCTCGAGGGTGTTTAGCAAATTGGCCAAAATACGGCCAAAAATGCTCCAGGGGTTATGCTGTATAAATAAAATAGTAAAATAAATACGTAATGCGTAGTAATAAGATCTCACCACTCAAAGCTTCGCGGTCCAACAGTTTGTTGGTCACAATGGCCCCAGTTTGTGGATTGATGGTAAACTCTTGCTCCATTCCTGACATGGCATCATTACTGATTTCCCCGCCAAGAGAGTAAGTTATCTGAGCATTTAAGCCAACATCACTGTCCGTTGCTGACACCACAAGAACTGTAGTTCCAATGGGGGCATCTTCAAAAACCTAAAAAAAAAATAGTTAGGTATACATATTGTAAGTTGTGAAACATTTTGTCTTCAAACAAAGTCATGTATCCGAAATGACCTGATGAGAGATATTTTGTTTAATGATTCACTTACTGAGGCTGTATATGGTGCATTTTCGAAAACCGGTGCAAAGTTATTGGCATCTGTTATATTGATATGAACCATGGCAGTATCACTACGACCTCCAGAATCTGAAGCTGTAACAGTCAGGACATATCTTCTTTCTTGCTTGAAATCCAGTGGCTGGGCAACAGTTATCAGGCCTCGTCCATTTTGGGAAGTTATTGCAAAACGACCCCGAGTGTTGCCACCGGTGAGCTCATAGTGCAACCTAATTAAAATGGAAAAAAATAGTTAAGATTGTCCAGTGACTGTTTATTGGATTTTTAAAAAACACGAGCTTAGCTTTTACCTATTGTCTTCATCAGGGTCAGTAGCTGTAACTGTAACAACAGGAGTTCCTGGGGGCTCATCTTCGGCTAAACTGGCTTCGTACCGCGGGGGCTCAAAGCTAGGGTCATTGTCATTCACATCCTGCACCGTGAGGGCCACTGAAGCTGTAGCTGATCTAGGTGGTATTCCACCATCTGTTGCTATAACCTGGAAGTAAAACTATGTCAAAAGGAAGCCCTTAAATCTTTTTTAGTAACTACATAATACTTTATGTGTGAAAGGTTACCTGGAAGTTGAATTTCGATTGCTCTTCCCTATCGAGTTGCCGAGTTGTAAAAATCCATCCAGTTCTTGGATCAATGCCGAGAGGAAACTTTTCTAGCCCACCCATTGTTGCCAAATCTCGCTCATTAACACTGTAGGTCAGTTCCGCGTTTGTACCTTCGTCAGCATCATATGCTTGCACCTAGAGAACAAATGGCACCAATATAGAGGAACGTTATAATAATAAAGAAAGGGGATCATTTTAATCTGTAAGAATCTGCTGTAGTTAAAACTTAAAACAATAATAAACATTTCCTTACCCTGACGATACTGTAACCAACAGGAACACTCTCACTGACAGCTTCTTGGAAGAGAGATGTGTAAAACCTGGGAGCATTATCATTCACATCTTTCACGTTAACCAGAAGTTGGGTTGTATTGGAGCGGGAAGGACTACCACCGTCTGTTGATTGGACACAAAATAACATAATATTATTTAGTAATTCAACGTGGTCTGTAAGTCTGGATTAATGTATTCAAGGTAAGTCTGGATTAATGAATACATATATCTTCTGGTACCTTGGGCTCTTATGACAAGTCTGTAGTTTCGCATGAGTTCGTAGTCCAAAGGTTTGACTAGAGATACATCTCCGCTGAGACTGTCAATAGAGAACTGCAACTGAGTATTACCACCAATGATTGCAAATCTTATTGCAGCATTCGGACCAATATCTGCATCCGTTGCACTGAAATCGTAAAGCAGATTTAAAACATGCTTCCAACTTATGCGTTTCCCTATGATGTTTTGTTGGTGTTAATATTATTTACCTGATGTGAGCTATGACTGGATTGTCGGCAAGATTGATATCTTCATTGACTGAAACTGTATAAGTCCTTTCGCTGAATTGTGGATAGTTATCATTATCGTCCAACACTCTGACAATTACAGTTGCGCTGGAAAACATAAAGGAATAATGTAAATAATACATCAAATAAACCCTTGTAACTTCGGCACTACGATAAAGGTACCACAAGGTTTCAAAGACTAAAAAACAATTCACTACCCCACAAAGTGAATTTGCGAAGATTGAAGAAAAAACAGTTATTTTACTAACCTTGCAGTTCTTCTGTCTGTAATTGGACTGGCCTGGTCTGAAGCTAAAACAATAACTGTGTATCTTGAGACCTTTTCCCGATCCAATTGAGATCTTGTAGACAAAATTCCTGTTTTTTGGTCCATTCTAAAGGCAGCAGCATCTTCCTCTTCAGTGCTTAAGTCTCCCTCTGAAGCGACAGACTCTATTGAATACTCAACCTGGAAAAGAAGAAAGATGAATGTTGTTGTTGAATTAAAAAATAAACTGGTATTTAAAGGAGCAAAGAAATCTAGCCAGGAAATCAAATTTAAAAATATATTATTTGAAGTAGAAAATTTTGAGTCCAATTGAAACAAATTTAAAAAGGAAGTTTTATAATTACCTCAGCATTCTTTCCGAAGTCCTGGTCAGTTGCCTTGAGGGTGATTATGGTAGATCCCTGACTAGCGCCCTCTCTGATAGAAGCTTCGTACTCTTGCAACTCAAAAACAGGAGAGTGATCGTTGCAATCCAACACATTCACCTGGAAATAATAATATTATCATTGGAACCCTTACTCGAATTAAAATTTGAGAAAAAGTTATCCATCTCAAGAAGGTTTGTGTTTGGTTAGGACCAACCTGCTCAACTCGAACATCATAAAAACCCAAGACACCTATGGGTCCTGCAAAAAAGTAGATCATAAACTGTCCTGGTGGAACTGATGGAAGCATCCTCCCCACTAGATCCAAAGCCTGAGTTAATCTGGATTCCGAAAACTAGGCGAAGAAAATAAGGCGTAAATCAATTCTTCAGAAGATCTAAAGTAAGTCCAACAAATGAAGTGATAGTCATCTCTGGGTTGAACCTTCAAATTCGACTCAAAGGTGATTTGTACAAATGGGGGTGGTTTGTCTGATTAATACACTGTTAACATCGATTGCATCGAAAGTTAAGTATGCGAGTGAGGTTACCTGAAGAGTGGTGGTTCCCGATCTGGGCGGGAAGCTGTCGTCCACGGCCGTGATCCTGAAGTAGTGCACGTCTACTTGCTCGCGGTCCAGGCGAGCCAGGGTGGTGACGGTGCCCAGGCGCGAATCCACCCCGAACAGGCCCTGTGACCGTGAGTCCAGCAGACTCGTCATGGAATAGGTCACAGGGCTGTTCTCGGGATCCCTGGTCATAAAATAAGTAATACATTATTATTATGATAAAATCAATATGAAACCATCATCTGAAACCATTTTTAAAAAAAAATTATGTGAATACCGCACACGAGTTCTAACTGCTCCCAACCGAATAGAACCAGTGAGATCATGGCATTCTCAATTGGGGTATGTTGTGAGGCTGAAGATGGCGGGGAGGTGAAGGAAACGGGGAAGAGGGAGGTGGGAAAGCTGGCTATTCAGATCTGGTCACCAAATACGGCTAGCCAATTCAAGCAAGCTTTCAATTCTACATGGTCTAAAGTCACAGGTCTTACACCAGGGCGATACTGAGAGTACCTTTCACTCTGGAACATGCTGCAAATATACTGCATATTATTTTAAATGACCAAATTGTGAAATAACACAAATAGAGACAACCAGCCAAAATCGAATAGTACTTGAAGTGGTCATCAGTATTTTAAGTAACCCGATTTGAATAATTAGATACTTCCCAATTCCAACCATCATCTCCTCCTCAAAGTCCCACCCTCAAAACCTTCCCCTAAAAATAAGGAAGCCATAGTCATACTTCCTCCATGCACTTTGAAATAGATATTAGGCGTATCACGTAAATCATTAAATTATAATAATTATGTATTACGTAAGAGTGGATTATTTTAAGCTCCTTCTAGCACCTCCCCTTCCACAATCAAACAAGGGCCATTGTTTCACAGAATTTGAACAATTCATCAAATTTCAGAATTGAAATTAAAATTCTGTAAAGGTTCTAATCAAGTTCTGTTTTAACATTATTATTGGCCAGTTGTTTCACATAACTGAATGATAACATAACTTGAAAGGAATTTAAATTATAACTTTGATAAATTGTTCAAATTCTGTGAAAAAATAACCGTCACAAATTAGGAACTGATTCAAGCTACACCGAGGGCCATTAGTTTCACAGAATTTTAACAATCCACCAAATTTCAGAGATGAGTTTCAAGTTCTGTAAAGGTTATATTCAAGTTATGTTATTACATTATTATTGGCCAGTTGCTTCACATAACTGAAATGATAACATAACCTTTTTTTTACCCGAGTTCCCCACAGGAGGCCCTGAGGAAAATAATTTCCCACAGGGCCTATGTCATCTTTGGGGATGCTGTGTGGAGTTTTTAAGGAAAGGAAGGAGAGTTCTGGGAAGGAAAAGGGTTTAAGGGGTGGGTAGGAATTTGGGGTTCAGTATGTCCTGGTCATCCGCCTCCAAGACCTAGACAAACCTCACCCCATCAACCTGAAAAGAACTTGAATTTTAACTTTGATGAATTGTTCAAATTCTGTGAAAAACCCGTCCCAAATTAGGAACTGATTCAAGCCACACCGAGGGCCACAGAATTTAAAGAATTCATCAAATTTCAAAGTTAATTTTCAAGTTCTGTGAAAGTTCTATTCAAGTTCTGTTATCATTTCAGTTATATGAAAGAACTTGTTATTCTTGTCAATAATGATATAATAACAGAACTTGAATTTTCCATTTACAGAATTTGAAAATTAACTTTGAAATTTTATGAATTGTTCAAATTCTATGGAACAACCCGTCGCGAGTGTCTTTTCCGAATAAAGATTACTTGTTCAATTATTCCTGGAAGATTTAATTGATTTTATCATGAAGGCACACCTACGTAAGAAGTATTATTTATTTATTTGTAAGAGACAAACAGCTTATACATAAAAATATAGAAATACATATACACAAAGTTAAATTAAGTCAAGCCAAAATTTATATCGGTGGGTACCTACTTTGTTACGACCGTTTTAGCCGACTTTAAGCTACAGAAGAAAACATCGAAGCCTTATTTCTTCGCGTGAAAAACACGCACGAAAAATATTTCACCGACTTTAATTCATACGACTGAGGTCGCTGCGGTCCCCGAACAAAGGGTCCATACACCACACCAAATATGTTATAAATCAAAAACTTTATTAAAGCGTGTAAGAGTGGAACGGTGTCGGGCTGGAGAACTGGAGAACTAGGATAAACGCGCGAAAATAATTCCAGCCCGAGGAAATTTATGGCCCTCGCGCAAAAAACTAATGCCCCTGTCTACCTTTCATAGAGATAACCTCGTATAAATATCTACGTGCGTGGGGAGGAGAGGGGTGAACGAGACAACACAATTCTGCTTGAGAATGTGACAAGTAGGATCAGTGTTTTATTGTGGTGATGCAGACCGGAACGTCATTCCGGCTCCTATTTTCGACGGTTTTTCCAATATTTTAAAAGAAATTTTGGAAAAATCATTTCAGTTTTTATGTTATCAATGAAAGTGAAATTTAATGATTTCGTGAATACATTCTGAAAAAAATACTCGTATCTCGTACCTATCTAGAAAAAAATACGGTTGGCATTCTATAGAGGCTAAATGCCAATCCAATTTCATCAAATGAATTTGAACGCGCGTTTTCGCAGATGATTCTAATTTACAACCAAACAAGAGTTTATTGGGAAACAGTTTCAACACTCTTGTTTAATAAAACTTGTTGGACCACATCTATTTTTCGTTCCGGTCAGAACTACCTATACATATATTTATACGGTCATAGTTACTAACACGGAGGAGATGATGATTAGTCGGACGACAATTGGACAAAACTTTGGATTTTTTTAAACTTAATTCATCACATTTCTTTATTTTTAAATTTCAGCTATTTCAGCTGTCACAATAATAAAAAATTAAAATACTTGCAGAACTTAATAATGACTTTATTAAATATAGACTAGCTGTTAAACCTGCGAGCGACTTTTGGTTCGGCTTCGCCAAGTTGGTGTTGGTAACCATTTTATAAATCCAATAGGAACGGGTTCCAAACATAGCCCGTTCCTCGGATCCACTGTCATCAAGTGTAGCTAGTCACTAGTCACCGGGACAAAGTAACCGAGATAGAGCAATGGCGTCATATGTAATATATCTTTCCATAACCGGAGAGATGCTACTACATATTCACAAATTCGTAGCAGTTATACCTAGGGAGGAGACGTTCCCATCCGACCTGCTGACGGAAGTAGCGACATATTGTGACGAATTCTTGAATTCGAAACCGAACTATAACAGCAGCTTTGTGTGAAATTCCACGTACACCGATGCTATTTGTGGCGCGGCGCGTATGGCGTGGCGTCAGACATGCACTCGAAGCTAGGTTCTGAAATTCAACCACGCAGACATTACCGAATTAATACTGTTCGATTATATTTAACACAAGAGGATGAGACATTATAATTCTGACACTTACTCTAAAAAAACACTATCTACTCACTAATAATATAGTACATGTTTGTATTAAATTATTATAATATAAAAAAGTTGCGGCTCCGACCCAATGTTTCATGTTTGTACACACATTTGATTCAATGTTTGTCGCTGGAGACCCCCACCTTTAGTTCGACAAAAGAGAAATTTGCTAATGTGAATGTGTTCCATGCTTGTCAGAAAAAAACATTATAAAAAATATAGATCAATCAAATGATTTGATAGAAATGCGTAGTATATTATTAGATACTTATCTATTTTACTTAACAGTTAGAGAATATTAATAGATAAATTTCTTACAAAACATGTACGTAAGAAACCTGGTACATACGAGTAGAACCACAATTCTGCCTCTGCCGACAAACGAGATCAAACAATCGAAACCGGAAAAGATTCGAATTCTTGACTGAAATAAAAATGACGCGTTTATCTATTACTAATTGAAATCGGGTAGGTAACCATGGTGTTTTTATATGCCCAAGAGGTAGGTAATTAATCGATGTAATAACAGATAGTTTGGGTATATAGCATGTAATCATTCGCAATGTGCGACTTGTTACTTGAGATAACTGCATGCACAAACTTTTAAATTTACAAAAACTTATTCTCCATCTAGTTTATACCCCACACACAACACACATGACAAATAATTCTTCATAAAATCGAGAATCATTCAGTAGTAACTTTTACTGAATATCCGAGGATCAAATGCATACACAATTCAAGACGTAAAATTAAAATGGGTATCACGTCGCTTCCCTGAAGGTCAAATCAGATCTTGGATTGAATACCAATAATTATTATTCAAGAATTTGTGTAGGTTCTACCCGGTATTCACCTGGCGGGAATTTATACACGGGATGCAAAGTGTGCATATTCTTAGGTACCTGCTGCATTATTTATTAATTGATTTTGTGCAAACATTTTTTTTTTTTTTTTTTTTTTTTTTTTATTTTTTTTTTTTATTGGCAATGTTTATTAAAAATACATATGAAGTTACAACAGTTACATAGTTACATAGTTACATAAGGTTATCAAAAAATAAAAATAAATTGCCTTTCCTCACCATAAAGAGACAATGCTCTTGTGTTTGGTGAGGGAGTTCTAGCTCAATTAGTAAATTAATGATCGTGTAAGTTAGTAATAACGGCTATTGTAAATAATAAGAAGGTTAAAAAATCTTGTATAATTTAAAAATAAAAATCCTGAAGAGTTTAAAAAAATCATAATATAAATTAAAAAATCATTATAAATGGAAGAATCATGTAAGTTAGTAACAAAAATTATTGTAATAAGTAAGTAAAGGATACGTAAGAAAGAACGCAAGATTTATACAATAGTAGACTCAGAGATTTAGAAACTAAGAAATGAAAGAAAAAAGAAGGAATAAATGATTTATAAAATAGCAGACTTTAAGATACAAAGTAAACATATTTGGGACTTTTATAGTAGTTTCAGGTAATTTTTTAGTTTGGGCTTAAATTCCTGCATATTTTCGATGGTTTTTAATTTTAATGGGAGGTTGTTATAATAGATTATGCCCAGATAAAGATAGGAATTTTGGATGTGCTTAGTATTAAATTTAGGAATTTTAATAGTTTTCTGGTATCTTGCTGATGTATTGAATTGGAAGTTACGAGTATTTAACTGTATTTCTTTGTAAATTTGAAGAATTGAATATTTTTTATAGATTTTGTCTATTATAGGCACATTGAATATTGAAAAGAGAATTTCAGTAGGAAATTTAGACGGTTTTTTTAAGATTACCTTAATTATCAACCTTTGGACAATTGGACAAACATGTAGGTAAAACTCTAATAAGGTGATAATGTCTCAATCATGCAAAAGAGAATAAATATTTTTCCGCATAAACTGATATCTGAATAACGAAAAAACCTAAAGGGAATCGGAAAAGTTTTAAGACCACCTTTATAAACTCTCAGGATAATTTGTTCACTTTTGGGAACAACTCACGTAGGTCTCATATATAAATCGTTGTGTCTCCCTTACTATAACGGTGAGAAATATGATCTAAACGGTGTTGGAAAGAGAAAAAATTACGCTTTGTATCCAATCCAGAAGTTAACCACAAAATAATTCAAATGTACGCTTTTATGAAATCAAAGTTTCCGATCTTGATTTGTAAAAAAATTATAAAACTTTGGGAATTTTTCATTAATTCTTTTACATGAAAAGACAAACAAGTGATGTTAAAGTTTATTATAAATTTGTCTAATAAAATATGTGTGTTTTTTTTTCATCAGAAATTTTAGTTAGAAAAAATCTAAGGTGAGCCATTTTTAAAACTTTTTATGTTTCAAAAGTTATGTATTAATTTTGAATTATAAAATTAGAAAGCGTATTTTATCACCTATCAAAAACAGTTTTTAGTTTTTAGTTTTCAGATACTATCAGAAATATTCCATTTATTTGGATTTTATTACAAAGCGGAAATATATTGACCTTCTGAAAAATATGCCCGAGGCCAGAGGGGTTAAACAAACTGCATTATTTGTTTTTTAATGCATTTCGTTATTATTGAATCTACCCTTTATTATGCGACTGTATAATATTGACCTATAGGATTCTTATTGCTAATTGGATTCTCATGGCAAAATACATAAAGAGGCTGCTGCGATAAATGTGTCACTTATCAGAGTAAAGCAGCTGATATTAAGGCAAACACATAACTTATACATTTGATGACTCCCTTTTATCGGAACCAGTATATTTCATACCTCCATTATCTCGCCCCGATCCCCTTTGCGGCATTTAATGGCCAGCTTAAAACTCAGAATTTACCGAAGGCTTGCTTCAGAAGTCGGCGTGTTTTAATTAAATTTGGAATGAAATGATCAAAATGTATATAAAAATGAAGCAATTAAATAAAAGTTAATTGAAAGAAGTAACTCACCTCGCTCTGACTGTAGTGACAAGGGTTCCTGCCTCTTGTTCCTCCGCTACGGAAGCCACGTAGAGCGCCTGCTCGAAGAACGGAGACTGGTTCCTCAGTTCTCTTCGCACTCTCCTGGCTATGTCCGTATCGTTGAACTCTTGATGGTGATACACTATCTTCAGCCTGTGCTCCGTGTCCACTATGTCTCGTCTGTCCCTGTCACACTTGTAACCGAACATCACCGTCACCTTCCACAACTGTTCCTGTATGCAAACATCTTCACTGGCCACTAAATCGCCCTGAGTAGACTCTATGGAGAATCTCTCGTCGTCCACGTGCAAGAAATAAACCTTGCAGTGAAGCTGGATAGTCTTGGGTAAAAAAGCCGTCAGCGAGTTTATAAATTGAGACTTCCTCAAGCAAATCTGATTCCACTTATCAGCGGTGGGAATAGAAAAGCTCGCGTAGGTCTCTGAGATCCATTGTTTCGCTACAGACAGTTTCGTGTGTATCGCCATGTCGAAGTTATAATTCCTTTTTCTTCTGCTCTTTCTGAGGTGAGCCATTTGGAAAGAGTAATAAGCTTCATCGTCGAAAAGTTCTCTTTTGCTTCTTTTCAAATCATAATGTCTTATTCCGTAAACTTGTCTTGTCCATTTAGAACGCAACGACATTTCGTATTCGTCGTCTTCTAACAATCTAACATCAACACGTGGACTAGTCGGGTACGAAAGATCTCTCTTATCCCGATGATAGTATTCCGTATTATCATACTCTAAAGAATCTTCATTGGATTCATCGTCAATGTGTTCATTGTCAAAGTCCTCTTCGTCTCTTTCGAGTTCTTCCTCCGCATAGGCTTTATGCACATTGCTTCCGTATCCACAATCGTGTCCGGTGATTAATATCCTGAGAGGTAGACTGTAGTAGTCTATGTCTCTAATTCTATTGGACGTGGACTCGACGTAAATGGTGAAAAGGTTTGGATACAGCATGCCATCGCACCGGAGGTGTTTCTTCAGCTCCACCGTGCCCTTCTTGGGGTCCACGTGGAAGAGGTGGTGCACGAAGTTGGCGGTGCGCTGGGAGTTGATCTTGTAGTGCCTCTCGGAGCCGAGCTTGTAGACAGAGGCATCGAAGACCTCGTGCCCTGCAGGGAGAGTGTCGGGCAGCAGCAGCAGGTAGGGGGCGCAGAGGCCCAGCAGCCCCGCCAGCAGCAGGGGGGTGAGGGGCCATCTCGCCGCAAGCGGCGGCCCTAACATCTTAGCTTTGCTTCCTTCTTCACTATCTGCCGCGTCTCAGCGTGCCCTTGTTACGCTTCCAGGAGAACGGAAACATTTTCTGAAACAATACAAATAATATTATTATTATAAATAAAAAATCTATAGTTCTTAAATATTTTAAATTACAAATATAACAGTGCAACCAAGGAAAAAATACCTATCACTATATTTACGATGGTGTTTTTTTTTAAATGCACACCAAAGATTTTTCATCGAACACTAAATGAAAATTAAATTAAATCTAAAATTTGATTACCATGGCTAGCCCGAAAGATAGAGACAAAAAAAAACAAACACAAACGGCATTCCTTTTGCTTCACAGTGCTGGGTGTCAAAAATAAATAAAGCTGAAAAAGCTGACAAGAACGTGTTAGATAGAAAAAAAACACGGAATCAGTCTACCCTGCGACACGCACTAGGGGGAATTAAAAGCTTGGATTAAAAGCGGAGGCTCCACGGGTTCACTAATTGCAAAACGAACTTGAGCGGCTTCTGAAATGCGATAAGGCTGACAAAAATGTGCTTAAGAGTTAAAACTTAAGACAAGACACAGCGCGACGCGTGTCAAATGACTCAATACTAGGTAGTGGAAACACAATCGGAACCTTTTTTACACAAATATGTGACTGAGAATAATAAATAAAAACGATCAAAGATAATAAATAATCAAGGAATTCCTAAGCTTTAAAATATACTCATATTTAATATTTAGTTCTTCAAAAATATCTAAACCCTCAAGACCAGTTCTGACGTCATTTGAACCACCGTCATCAGCTACGAGAGTGAGGATAACCATTTATTTGGTATTTATAGAATACAATAAATTGATGCCACGCACCCTTCCCCACCTATCGGTTCGAATTGAGTCGTTTTAAAGGGTCTTAAAAATATCAAATTTGAAAAATTAATTTTAAAATGAAAATTCGCCGTGAAAAATAAATGACACTGGAATTCCATGAAATGTACCCAAAACGAGCGAAAACGTTAAACATTTAAAATTTCTAGAAATATAAACATTAAATTAATCTTTTGTCAATGTTTCCACGAGTTTACCCACTAAATTACACGGGTGATGATTTTTAACAATTCATATTCTTTCATGAGCATATAGTTATACAGTTTTGTCCCTGGTACAATTAGTACAAACAAATCAAACGGCCGTGAACCGGTTTCGGTGGCAAAAATCACAACAAAATTAGACTGGTCAATGATCTGCTGCAGGATTCTGTAGACTTGTTTGCTGCGTGCGGCATCAAACGTCAGCAGTCAGAGGTTCAATGGTGGAGGTTATTCGTTATACCAGAGCAAGGATTAGTTTTTTCTAAAAATAATGGAATTATAGTACTTTTATCGTATGGTACTTCGCTATACAGCAGAGGTGTCCGGGTTCATGAGGTGAGGTATGTCCAGGTCTTGATGGAAAATGCGACTAGACACAGGCAAATGTGAGGTTGAGGGAGACCCGTTAACCTCTTCAGCCGAACTCTCCTCACACAACACCTTGCACCACCAGTGGGAGGGACGGATTCATGGACACACTGAGTCCTCAGATTCCTACCCACCCCTCATACATTTTCCTACCCAGAACTTCCTCTTCTTCCTTTAAATAAAGTACTCAAGGCGAAGATTAATGCTAAATCACTATTTTCGATTCATCTTTACTACAAATCGGTTTACATTACAAATATAAAAAAATGCTTTGAATAAATTGAAGCTTTTCCTATCGTTTTGATTGAATGGAATTATAGTAAACGTGTTAATTACTTTTTTAATAACATAAGCGTAAACTACCAAAAAAATTATTTTTTCATCAGAAATGTATGAACGCATATAAGAAATGATTTTTTTTAAATGCAGTTTTATGACAAAAATTATTTATCTGTGATAGTTCCCATTGATTATTTTTTTTGATTTCTTAAAATTATTCACAAAATAAATAAAAACCACTTTTGCGCTTGAAATCGTGACCTCTAGATTACGTTTGCCAAGCGAATTTTATACATATTACCTATATTCGTGGCGATAAAAGGCACACTAAGAATACATACATTTTTGGCCTGGCTTCCTTTTAAAAAAACCCTCCCAACAGCATCCCCAAAGATGACAAAATCCTCGAGGGAAATTATTTTCCTCAGGGCATCCTGTGTGGAGTTAATATAAAAATTGATCTAAACCTAGATATCCGTTGTACCCTCTCCCTCTTTGAAGCATGTAATATAAAGGTTATGTATGGAGTACAAGAGCTTGGAAAACTTATCCCAGACCTCAGGTATCTAAGTTATTACGAAAATAGACTCAGCTGGCGGACGGCGAAATTTTTTTTCTTTTTAAAATGGCTTTTTCATTTTTTTTAACGACAGATAATTAAAATGACGTCTCGTTAAATAGCCAAACAGGAGTTCTAAAATCTACTGATATATATTTTTTTAAATTTGGGATTTGTATATTGTTTACTCATACAGCACTTATATAGTCCACTCTTAGCTCTTAGTGTATACTCATATAGCACTATACAGTCCACTATTAGTGGATAATGGCAGAGCAGTAAAGGTTGCGGGTTATACAATCATGACGGTATATTTGCACCTCGTTTTTGATTAGAAAACACCTACATTATCGCCCTGGCAACGGACGAACATTCAGAATCGAACATTGCTAGAAATGGTTTAGCTAAGTTTTGTGGCCCAATTCTGCCTTTCTTTGCACTCTCCGACTTCGTTCAGCTTCGTAAGATTCGTGATTCCATAGTTCCACTGGCTCCGAACAGTTAAAACTCTTTTGCGGTATCAGATTTAAAAAAAGTTTTAATGCATACCCACTCAATATTAAAATTTGAAGTAAGAAGGAATTGTGTTATTAAAATTCTCGTTAAATGGGCGTGACATTCGGGGAAGGAAGCTTGCACTTAAAATAAAACTTTCACCAAAGAGGCAACGCGTTTGAAGCCTCCGACCTCCATACGAATTTGCATTCACTTGACATTTAAAAACCGAAGTCAGGCACATGCGACCCCTTTATCTTTATAATACAGATTTGACTTCACAAAGAATAGATTTCAAAGAGAAAGAGCCTTTGACAATCGAACAAATTACGGTTAGAAGAAATAATTGGAAGGTGGATGAGTCATAAAGGTTTCTTTGTAGTCTGTGGCGGCTAACCTTTAACACTTTAACGTAATTCTAGCTAGAAATCAGGAAATCTGTTTTCAGAAGCAGCAAAAACAACCAAACGGTGAGCTCTGACGTCATGAAGCTTTTGCTGTTCGGATTTTCTAGTCCAACACAACGTCATTTCCTTATCGACGGTCTATTTCTACAAGGAGTTCCTGTTTCTATGTCATTAAAGAAACAACTCATTATTGTCTAGTTTGTGAGTGAAAGTATATTTATAACTTCCTATTCAAATTTTAAAAATTAACCATTTTCCAGTGTTATGGGTATATTTAAAAATTTTTGAAATCTGTGATTTTTAAATGTCTCACTAAAGAAATATGCCGTCGTTAGGGTCCTTTGAAATTTTATGTTAACTGTGAAACAATAATACGCCAAGGAATTATAGTTAATTCCAAATGTTTAACCTGTTCAAGAAGCAAACACAGTTTTGAAACTCGGGTCAAGCCGGCTACATAATAACAACACACAACGTTTGTAAACTTTAGGTGTACCTATGAGTAATAATAATAAAATGTGTAGGTACTTATTTGAAAAATAATTTCCTAAATTGAAAGGGAAACCCCTCATTTTAGAAAACGCGTAGGAAAGCATTTGCAGCGCTTAAAGAAGCGGGAAATTTGTATTTTAACAGGCGCAATCGGAAAACATACTTCCCAATGCGAGGGCCCAACAAACAGTTCAGAGACAATGCCGGGATCCGGGATAATGAACCCTCGGGATAATTATCCCGCTGCACCACGTCTGGGCTGAATAAACAGGCGCGAGGGGTCGCATCAACATATATTGTCCTTTGTTTTGGCAACTTCCCTAATATTTACAAAATCAGGGGGGAAATAGATTTCGTATCATCGCACTTATCTTAAAGTGCAATCGGCGCCATCGACCAAACTGCCGACGAACTCGATCTTTATCTCATTACTTATCTTGTAAATGAATGGCCTGTGAGAATCGTGACCAAATCGGGTATGCCTGTAATTTTTATAGCTACGATGATCAAAGATCAAAGTGGTATTTTTAAAGTAAGTATTATGATTTCCACTTCTATTTTTAGAGCGTCTACTGCCTACAGCGCCTACCGGATAGCGGACTCCGGACAGTATGGCTATTAGGCTATTACGTTTTGACTATAACGGCTATTGGCAGACTCGCCCATCTTACTTCAGGGAGACACTGCACTGTAGTAACTATCTACGCAAGGACTCGTACTTCTGACTATGCAATCCGTTCACTGATCGCGATTGAAGATGTGAGTCTGCAAAAATAAATTGTTTCTGCTTGCATTTCACATTCTTACAGTTACTTCAAAGTATTTCAACGTTCAATTACGTTTTCTATTCCTTATCGATTACAATACAACATAATATATTGAAGTGAAAACTTCTTTAGCACCGTTGTGATTTGAAACTCGATGAAACGGAAACGAGCGACACTAAAAAGAGACAAACACATCCATGCACGTCTACATATATAGGATTTAGCCTGCGAGAGAATGAGAGAGCAATAAAATATTTATTTAATTCACTTGTACTCGGTTCCAAAATAATACGATAAATCCACAGTCCCACGCAAGTCTTCTTTGGTGTAGTGGTATAAGCGCCTCATGAACCTCAGCGGCCCAAAGATCGAATCTTACGAAATCCAAAAGAAATAAATATTTTTATTTTTGTAAAATCAATATCCAAACTTCAAACCACTCTAAAATGAACAGAAAAAAGAAAACAAAAAAGAAAGCGACATCTAGCGACTCAAATACTAATAAGATGACCAAATGTATAGGAAAAGGTGCACTGGAATTCGAAGACAAAAATATGGATAAAATCATCCTTCACATTGATAAAAAAGTGCTTGGTAGTCTCCCCACTCTTGTCTACTTTAGTTTTCTGAAGATTTCACTTCTACCGCTTGTGAATTGCACACTCTGGATTTTATAGTTTGTATTGTGTAGTAAAGAGGTAGTAATTAAAATGGGAGAATTAGTTTAGGATAAAAGTTTTAATTCTGAGATTAAGTTAGAGACATAATCCCGGTAAGACAGAGATTCTGGAATCGATTCCCAGTTCCAACTGATCTTTTTTTTTATTTCTGTGTCTTCTTCTGTTTCGTATGTCGTTTAGATTTATTAGTTTTGTATTCGTCTATAATGATTAAATCTTCTTCTTCTTGTGCCCTGTCCGTTCAACGGACGTTGGCTATCATGTTGGCTATGCGGACTTTGTTTACTGCAGCCCGGAACAGCTCCACGGTAGACTGGCCATACCACTGTCTCAGGTTTTTCAACCATGAGGTTCTCCTACTTCCAGGGCCCCGTCTTCCGGCAATCTTTCCCTGCATTATGAGATGCAGGATCTCATACTTCTCTGGATGTCTCATCACATGTCCAAGATATTGAAGTTTTCGGATTTTTATAGTTTTAATTACCTCCTTTTCTTTATTCATCCGAACCATAACATCTTCGTTTGTAACCCTGTCCATCCAGCTTATTTTAAGTATTATTCTGTAGATCCACATCTCGAATGCCTCAAGTCGCCTAATAAGTTCTTCAGTAAGCGTCCATGCTTCCATTCCGTAAAATAATATCGAAAACACGTAGCATCTGACCATTCGCATTCGTAATCCAAGGTTGAGATCATGACAGCAGAACATTTTTTTCATGCGGATAAAGGTTGCACAAGCTTGCTCAATGCGGCATTTGATTTCAACTGAAGGATCCCATCTATCATCTACATTGCAGCCCAAGTATACAATACTCTGTACCTTATCTAGTTTTGTTCCAGCAATATAAAGATTAAATAGTAATATCTTAATCTAAAAATAATGATTCCATGACTTTAAATAAACATTGTAACATCACACTTAATACCTGATTTATTAACACATAAAACACTTTAAAAAAGGTTAACAATATACATAAATTATTTTTGTCAAGTTTCTGAATGTTTTATAACCACAAAAAAGGAATATTCAAAAGAAACAATATAATAGCAGCCATTACGCGAGATTTATTATTACAAATTATCTTATTTCGCTTACAAATCCGCTTAAAATTGGATGAATGATAAAAACGGCTTCACAATATTGATTGTTTTTTATTCCTCGTTCGTTTCGTTAAATCTATTCGCGCCCCAAGTTGAAATAAAGCACCCTTCCTCCATATAAAACCTAAGCCTGGAGCCCGTAGTCTGGTCTGTAATACGTTATGTATGGTGAAGTGTCGCATAACGAGGCAGGGGGAAATGGCAGCGCATGTCAGCGGGAATAATTTAAAGAAAAATCGGATTTGCATACAGTTAGGCCGAGCGAGAGGAATCTACTGCATAATTCGTGCACATAATCTCCTGCCACTGATGACTGACGTCAGTCCGAGGCTGGATCAATCAAGGTATTCATGTATGCAGTATACTAATGCCATGCACACCACATTGTATACTGCACATCAAGACCTGTGGGGATTCTCGCAATTTGCTAATGATAATGCATTCCCTGAATCCCAGGGGTGGGTGAAGGTGGAAGGGCTGTTTGCGGGCAGAGCTTACGAAGAACCAATATGATAAGTGACTGTATTGAAAAGCTCGAGGTATTGTGTTTGTACAACAAATACTCATCTATTGACATGTAAGTTTTGGTCACATTTTGAGACATTATCGTAAACACGGAATTTATATTATCTATTATCGTGATTTATTTTTGGGTTATCATGCCGTGTTGCGCTTCTTTCTTCTTTAGCCAACGCTTTGGACAGCATTACAGTGTCCATCGCCAGGGCAGATGATAGTGGCTGATGATGATACAGCGTTTCAGTGTCCATCGTCTGCCCTGATGATGGACAGCGTTAACTTTGACTAAAGGAGGAAGCGCAGCACGGCGTAATAACCCAAAAATAAATCAGATGATAGTGGCTGATGATGATACAGCGTTTCAGTGTCCATCGTCTGCCCTGATGATGGACAGCGTTAACTTTGACTAAAGAAGGAGGAAGCGCAGCACGGCGTAATAACCCAAAAATAAATCACGATAATAATTTTGGCCATGAAAATCTATAAAATCATACAAAACTTACATGGCTTTAAATATTACATTATCTAGTACAGTCAAACAGCTACCAAACGCACTCAAAAAAATTTTGCACGAGGGTTGTAAAATTTATAGAACTTCGTAAAATCAAAAATGAATGACTCTCAGCGTTGTATATTTTTTTTCAATTCTTATTATTAATACGATTCTCTGATCCGGAGTTTCATTAAATAAACATTAAGCTTGGTTCTAAAATCAATATTTTCAGACAATACCTAGTCATGATTCGCCGCAATACAATTTTCAGAAATTCCGATGGCGGTTATTTCATACGAAGCCCTTTCTTGAAAGGTTTCCGGGGCGGCGGTATCCATTCCCGCCTCCCAAATTGGGTGTATGTGTTTGTCTCTCTTTAGTGTTGCTATTTTTCGTTTCATCGAGTTTCAAATCACAACGGCGCTAAAAAAGTTTTCACTTCAACAATATGACGTTTTATTTTTATTAATTTATTAGCTCGTGATAAAAATGACATCGCAAGTAGCAGTTAAAAATAGCACTGACATAGGAATTCCAGACATAAAAAACATTAGAGATCACCGTTTCAGAGTTTTGGCAGTTTCATTCAAACTTAGTTTTTGCTTTATAGTTACGATTTATGGTTATCGTATATTAAGTACTATGTGAAATGTATCGTGGAATGCAGTATGTAATCAGTGTAATCACGATGCTTTTTGGGAGGTACTTCTTCAAAGAATAAATCAGGAAAATTGCCGGCAAGCATAAATTGATCCATCATGTTCGAGACCTGGAAGTACAATTAAAATAATTATAATCGCTTCCTCCGTCGAATCCGCCGAGGATATTACAACGCGAGATCAAACAGTTTAATAATGACATGTCTCTAGTCTCTTTGGGGAGTTATTTATGGCGGCCAAACTTAAGGCTTTCATTAAAACTATGGCGGAAACCTAGATTGCTTTATAGCTAGAAGCTGTGACTGTTTGATATTTTATTGGATAATGTAATGTCTCTTATATCCTATCCAGAGACATTGGTTATTAATCAGTAGTAGGACCAGTATTCTCCAGTAAGGTTCTTTGAATCACATTGGCTGTTTATTGACGTATCGTAATTTATAAATATAATTCGGAGGACTGACGACCTTTCTAACTGGAATCTAGGTTTTGTCTGCGTTGCTCTAGGTTATGTAATAACTCTGCACACCTACCTTCGGTTACCTTCGGCATATCTCGTAAACGAGACCATGTCACCCGAAGACCCCATAGGCAAGTAAAATGTGAGAACTAATCATAAACTAAGTATGATTCATTACATATAATTTCAATTGTATTTAATAAATCGTCACTCCCCCTTGATAATTAATTTCAAAAGGAAGTTATAGTCGCAAATATTCTCTGCGAATCAATTTGTGGACTGTAATCAATAATTTCTAAAAAAAAATTTCAAGTTGACACAATTGTGGGAGTTGGAAAACATTGGATATTTGTAAAGGACGGACTTACCCCTTTCTTATGACATTCTTCTGATACGATATAACGGGGAATCGATATTATGATCTTGAGGGATTCAGCTGGCGGTAATCACGGCACAAGCAACAGGATCGAATAAAGCGCACTGAGGCATCAATTGAGTATTGCTAACTTTTTATAGCCTTGAGGGATGCTGGTGGCACTCACTGCACAATCACAAGAGATTCGAAATTATACATACCGAGGGAGCACCGCTGTCACTGCCCAGATTTCTTACCATAGTCGATATTAAATTTGCATCTAGATATCAAAATTTTGTTGATTGCGTAGGCTTCATTAATAGACTGATTTTACCATAAAGTATTGTTGTAAATGTCACACACGTGGGTATATTGGCCACACACTGTCAGTTAGTGACAGGTTTGGAAGGCGGGAATGGGTACCGCCGCCCCGGGAACCTTTATTGGATAACCAACACCTCTGCCATAGGTCACCCCAAGTGGTTCGCTACATTTGGTGATTTAGCAGGGGTGTCCGGGTTCACAGGGTGAGATTTGTCTAGGTCTTGGAGGCGGATGACCACGACACACCGAACCCCGATTTCCTATATACCCACCCCTTAAACCCTCTTCCTTCCCAGTACTCTCCTCTCCTTCTTATCGTTAAAAAACCCTCCACACAGCATCCCCAAAAATGACATGGAATGAAATGCCTCCTGTGTGGAACTCACGTAAATAAAGGTTGGGTGGAAGAATGCGGGAACATATGTGATAGGTTAATATGCATATAGTTGCGTCAACAGGAGTATAAAGTATAAATGTCATTATAATGTGTGAAAATTTGATGAGATCTCGCTTTATACGTTTTTAAACAACCTTTTATCTTATTTACTTGAAGTCTTGAAGATTATACCATTAAAACAAATACAATTCTTTAATACTCCCAAAGAGTAAAATTATTCAGCACTATATTACGAGTGTTTTTCTGCATCTAGAAATGGTTTCCAACTTTTTATCTCAATTGAAAAGCCATCGAAATACTCAGCTTATAACTTCCAAACTTCTTCAGACAACGGTTGAGTTTGTCACTAACCATCAATTTCTGATTTTTAGCATTTTTATGAATAATGCAAAAAGCCAATTAGAAGTCGCACCAATATGGTCTACCATTCAAAATGTCTTGACGATTTTCCGAGTAGTTTTTTTTCTTAGTAGAATATTGATTTATACAAGTTTCCGAAGTCGTTACCCGCTTTATCGACTAACCGCAAACGGAAGTCGATCGCAAGGGTAATCACTTCATCGTGAAAATACTGCAGCAATCTAAGGTAAATTGTTTTCGGTTTGTGGCAGAGTGCATAATCTTCATTTTCAATATTATACATATTTTCATCTCGCTTAACTAAATACAGGCTTGCCGATCTGATGCCGTTATGAGTACTCCACAGTCTACAGCAGTGGTGATCAATCTTTTGGTCGGAGGGCCAATTTCAATTTTTTCGCGGTACCTAGTACCTACAGCATGACATGATTAACTTTGAAGTCGGTGGTGTCGTAAACTTATTTAGATTTTCTAAAGTGGTGATTTCCGAAATTGTACAATCAAATAACGGAAACAATAAGCGCCGCAGTCGAAAATTTGATTTCTCCAATGTCAAACCAATAAATGCTGTAGGTTTTTATCAATCTGATATAAAAGAATATGTAAAATGCTTGTAATTTTGGGAGGCTGATTCAAAATATTCACAAAATTTTGGCGCGAAACCTTTTCGTGTTTTGTAATACAGATTAAAAAACGTTAAATATTTAATTATAGCACCCGGCAATTTGAACGATTCCTTTAAGGCGGTACACACACAACCCTAATAATTTTTGTTTGCTCAAAACCCACATTTTAATAATTTCCGGCGAATTCGTAACTAAATAACTTTTTTATTCCAACAGAACACTGGGGATGTAAGTTCTTTGTATTTAAGATTAATAAAAACAATACCTTACCATTAATATATTTTACTTACAACGATTTTAAAACTTTATAACCCGTTTTTCAACTATAAAGATAGCGGTAAGCACCAGATTTTATTTTTTTTAGACGATGAATTAATAACTTCGGGAGTGAGACATGGAGACACATTTTAAATATTAGTAACACGTTCTTCAGATTAATTAAAATGAACGCGGCGGAAAGGTCGAATCTCCTGGCCTGCTAGGGTGAATTCGACCGTACAATTCGTCCAATATGCTGTGCCGCGGGCTCATATTTGTTTACACGCTTTCTTCACTTACGTTGTTAAGATTCCAACATTATTTGTCTTCTTCTTCTTTTCTTTGAAAGGGCAAATTCGACAGTAGGTCCGTCCAATACACGGGTCGCAAGTCTCAATTTGTATACACTACTTCTTTACTTACGCCGTTAAGATTCTGAATATATTTCAGGGTATATTGTCGTCGGGTATAAGAAATATTAAAACTTTCTTCGGTTACTTATATGTTTTCGGAAAAGTTATTTGAAAGCATATCTTTATAAAACGGAACCCACACAAAATATCAATTTTAACGCTCAGAAAAAGAGGGTCGCAGGCAAAAAGTTGATTTATTCAAGGTTAAACCAATAAATGACGTTGATTTTTATCATTTTGAAAGTTAAACCAAATGTAGTCATTAAAACTTTTGGAACCTACTTTATAATGCGAAAACCTTTAAAAAAGCATCAACAAAAAAGCGCTGCGCTGCGAAGGTGAAAAATCTATAATGGTTATGGATGAACCACGAAAAGGCTCGCGGCCGCGTGTTGTTTATCACTGGTCTACAGGGAAAATTGCTCGAATGTTCTGTTTGACACCTTTATTCAGAAATGAATTAAATTTCACGTGTTGAGGTAATAAACCAGTTAACATGAGAGCTCGGATTGAGAGATAGACTGGGTAATTTATTTTCAGACAGACCACGACTAGTGGAACGATTTGCGCAAATCGAATCTCTAACCATTGATTTTATTGCAAATTATTTGCATTGCTCTTATACTTTTATATAGCAAGTTTACAACTGATAAAACATCTTACGGGGTATTTCACCATCCTCCCCATAAATGTCCATTACAATAAATAAATAAAAAAATATTCGCAACATGTTGAAATATTTTTTGTTTTACATGAGCTCCACACAGGAAGCCCTAAGGAAAATAATTTACCTTGAGCCTATGACATCTTTGGGGATGCTGTGTAGAGGGTTTTTTTAGGGAAAGGAAGGAGAGGAGAGTTCTGGGAAGGAAAAGGGTTTAAGAATCTGGAGTTCAATGTGTCCTGGTCATCAGCCTCCAATACCTAGACAAACCTCACCCCATGAACACGGGCACCCCTGCTAAATCACCAAAGCTAGTGAACCACTTGGGGTGACCTGTGGCAGAGGTGTTGGTTATCCAATAAAGGTTCCCGGGGCGGCGGTACCCATTTCGGCCTCCCAAATCGTATATTATTATATTGTACTCTAGGGGGTATTTCACAATCCCCTTGATAGCTTATCCATTTGATAAAGTATATTAATAAATAAACAAACAAATATTCCCAATAGGTAGAAATCTGGGCTAACTTCTAACTTGTCTGATTTTAGCCACTATTCATATGTTCGAGTTCTGACTAATAATTTCGGACTTTATAAATAAATAAATCAGAAATCGAAAATAATACTTTATCCTATGGATAGACTTTATCAAGAGGATGGTGAAATACCCCCCTTAATTATTATACATATTAGAACCGAAAGCTCGCTTTTAATTTAAAAATTAAAATGATAATTTAATTTATTTTCTGCGAATTTTCCCGTGAACGTAAAATTATTTCGAGATTATGGAAATATAATGTAATATGGGGAGTGAGGACATGGAGTGTTGACTATAATCTGTCCGTAAAATGGTATCCCCTGCAACTTGCAACCCCACACGAACTTAATCTGTGCTTTTATAAAGCTTAGACAAAATAAACACACGTGAGCTTTTCTCACACTATCCATTCGCAAGTCAGATATAGCTAGTTATAACGCAAGATTAAGAAAGGTAAAAATCATAATGCATGAAAAATATTGTTTTTATAATATTACCCCCTTTCTCACATACATAAATAAGTGTTAGCAAGTAAAGCTACCTAGTAAAGCATGACGAATTAAACACATGTATGTCGAGCAAAAGCTGTTACTTGTACACTCGCACAGCAAAATACTACCAGCACACGTAAGTAAGAGCACTGCATTATTGCAATAAAAAAATAAAACACCTTTCTCCTGTCAATCGATTGGCATTGCTGACACGTCAAAAGGAAATAATTACAGGCTTATGGTTAACTGGTAAGTAAGTAGGTAACAAACTAAAAAGAAAATAATGACGAACCGCGTTGATATATAAGTAAAAATGTTAAATCGATTACACATAATATTCGGTGACCGGACAACTCAGAAGGAAACCAACTCAGAAGCACCTCAGAAAGGTTGTGATGATAAAAAAATATTAAAAAAATGGTTAAATAGGTTAAGTTAGGTTAGGGTTACCGGCTATTTTAAAATTATTTTTTCATAGCTTTTAATGACCTTTCTGAGGTGTTTCTGAGTTGGTTTCATTCTGAGTTGGCATAGAACCATAATATTCATATAGGTAACAGAAAACGACTGTATTGGCGCATTTAACCAGCGGCCGAGAATTCTAATTTCGTCGAAAGATGGTCTTGCGATCGTACCCTTGTAACTTTCATTCAAGTTAGCAATAAAAGTGCTCTAAAGCATGATGATAATATTATAAAAAATTATGTAGGTACTATTTGTAATATTATTTTTTGATTATAATTATTTATAATTTTTCAATAATGTCTAAAGCAAGTAAGTATTTAAAAAAAATATACATTCGTTTGTAAGACCGTAAATAAATACACAAACCGAAGTATTTATTTTATTTGAACTAAAATTTAAATTATGAAAAGTGGCTTTCCTAGATAATTCATTGATTTAACAAATCGGTCAACAACCAACGGTATAACCTTATTATAATAAAAATAAACATATTTTTTCAAAATTAAAACATAACTTTACTAGATGAAATAATAAGCTTTCGAAATCAATTTATATTTTTTTATAAAAAGAAGTCGATTCGTCTAGAACATTGATTTTCAAAGTGGGGGGCGCGCCCCACTAGGGGGGCGCGAAGACATGTACAGGGGGGCGCGGGCGCGGGCGGCGGTATCACTACGATCGCCGTATACCCGGCACCCGCGCTACCGCACGCATCTGTGGAGTAAACCCTTTTTCATGTTCCGAATGCAGTTATATAAGTTCTCAAAGGGAAGATTTAAAAATCCACAGTATGATTCACAAAAGAGAAAAACCATTTTCATGTCCTGGCTGCAACTATTCGTGTCCTCAAAAGAGATATCTAAGAAGTCACTTGCTGACTCATAGTGCAATTATTTATGTACTACGAAGATAAATCTAAAAATCACATGTTTACCCACAGTGAAGAAAAACCTTATTCATGTTGTGACTGCAACTATTCCTCTTCTAGAAAAAAATAGCTAAAACGGCACTTGCTAACTCACAGTGACGAAAAACCTTTTTCATGTTCTGAATGCAACTCTTCATATTATTACTATTCATATTCATGTACTATTTAAAAAAAAAAACAAAAAATCACATGTTTACCCACAGTGTTAAAAAAACTCATTTCAAGCCCTGACTGCAACTATTCTTCTTCTCGAAAAAAAAATTAAACAGTGATGAAAAACCTTTTTCTTAGGCGCTACAAAACGTTATCTAAAAAGTCACATGTTTACCCACACTGGACAAAAACCCTTTTCATGTCCCGACTGCAATTATTCATGTTGTACAAAGGAACTTTTTAGAAATCATTCGCTGATTCACAGTGCTATAAAACCACTTACATGTTTCTACTGCGACTATTCGTGTTCTACAAAGAGGCACAAAAATCACATGTTTACCTTCAGGAGACAAAACCATTTTTGTCCCGAACGTGGTTATTGAAGTTCTCGAAAGGGAGATTTAAAAATCCACAGTGCGATTCAAAGTGGAGAAAACCTTTTTCATGTTCTGAGTGTAACTATGCATGTACTACGAAACCTATTTTTAAATAATATTTTTATATTTTAGCAGTAAACTAACCTGTGTGTAATAACTAAAAAGCGTTGTTCCAACTAAAAACTCTCATATAACATCATTCATATGTTCCATAAATTTTTTTATTTTTTCTTTTGCTGTCTTCCAAATATGGTTGGCATTTTTTGGTTGCGCTGCGCTGGCAAGTCAGCATGAGAGCTTTTATAGGCCACTAACAGCTGATGACATTATAATTCCTACAAACTCACATTAATTGTGTTTATGCGTATTTCGTGTTTAAAACACTAACGAATACTGAAAACGAAAATAAAATAAAAATTACGCACAATACAGTCGAGGAATTCCCCGTACAACATAAACTAAAAGGGTTGCCAACTTGGAAGATTTTAATTCCCTGTTTTTTTTTTTATTTAAATGAAGAAAAACATGTTACCCCCCCCCCCCCTCCCCCCCAAGTGCATTACGTAATACTTGAACGGCCCCTTGCTGGGCCCTGGGCCGAGGGGAGGCGTAGGCATATTCATTTTAAGCAGTAGGGAGGCGTGATACTAATAAGTTTGGGAGCCCCTGGTCTAGAATTTGATTTAAAAATGACATATTTCCGGTTTCCTGGTTAAACTCTCATAACAAATATTGAGGATTGCTAGTGTAGTGTATATGAATATTTATGTAGTTTCAATGTCTTTCAAAAGAAGTAGTTAGTATAGGTAATGTGCCTCAACAGAGGTCAGTAAAGTTGTACTATAAGAGAGAGATAACTTACGAAGAGGGAGAGGTTACGAAGATAGCCGATGATATCCGATCGAAAGGTGGGCACCTTCAGTGACCAGTTCCCTGCCGCAGATTAACATAAAGCATTCCTTTAAAACGGACATTAAGTCCAGTAAAATATTCATTGTAAATAAAACAAGTTGTATTGTTCAACAGTACACCACAGCTATATTGTCATTGTAGGAACTTACTACATCACAAGAACAGACCTTTGAGATGCATAATATATGAATAGATATTAATATTTCTACGTATCTTGAGCTGCCCACAAGCTGTGTTTCCTTCATGTTCTTGGGTATCTACTTCGGCGTAGGTACTATGATATCGAATATCACCTTGGTTCTTGGTAGCTTAGGATTCGCGGTGATATTGTATTGTACGTGATAGGTGGGTATTACGGAGTAGAAACTCGTGGATAAGGAGCCATACCAGTTTAGCCCGGGGGAAGCCTCGAGGCAGATTTATCTAACAGGAACCGCTAACGTTACTGTTACGAGTGCAACTATATTGTAAGGCTGACTACTGACCACTAACCAATAGCCACACCTACCTCCTCTTCTACAATAAAATATCATACGATTTATAGTATCATATATAGAATATAGTTCCGGAGGCTTGAAAAATGTAGCAGATGGAAAAAAAACGAATTAAATAAACTGGTCTCTTTAACCCCCCAACACTTTTCTGGATTAAAAAAATTGAATACCGCACAAACGATTGCATATGTATATATGATACCCGCAGTTTGGGAGGCGGGTATGGGTAGTATAGGTACCGCCGACCCGAGAACCATTTATTGGATAACCAACACCCCTGCCATAGGTCACCCCAAGTGATCCACTACGTTTTGTGACTTAGTAGGGGTGTGCAGGTTCATGGAGTGAGCTTTGTCTATGTCTTAGCGGCGGATGCTTTTGCCCACCCACTCAACGGATCGGTTGACCTCTTCAGCCAGCCTTTCACGACCCATCGCCTTGCACCGCAGTGGGAGAGATGGATTCATAGCTTCGTCACTCCTGAACACATTGACCCCAGATTACTAATTTTTAATTTTTTTTATAATTTTTAATTTAATTATATTTTTTTGGTTCCCAGAACTTCCTCTCCTTTTTTCCTTAAAAAGACCCTCCACACGGCATCTTTAAAGATGACATAGGCCCTGAGGGATTTTTTTTAACTCAGGGCTTCCGATGTGGAGATAATGAAAAAAAAGAGTCCCAATTGCTCCCATCAAATGTCCGGAGCCAGTAGGAATATGGTATCCTCAATTGGAGTAAGTTTTTTGCCTGAAGGGAATGAGATGGGTAGGTGGAAGGTTGGGAAGCCTTGCTATTCAGATCTGGTTACCAAACATGACTCGATCCGTTTCAGTCAAAATTTCGATTCTGAATCTCTCACCAAGGCGATACTAAAAGTATCTACGACTCTGGATCGTCATTTCGGAACATTATTACGAACTGATTTGAATCGATATTTTGACAAGGATATCTTTAATATCCCATCGCTTGGACCAATGTAAACATTATTCCACAAAATGAGTTTACCCAGAGTAATATTATTGAACCTCCGTGTGGCGTGTAGTGCTTAGGTGGCTGATCTTATTACATGACGGGATAATCTGACAAAGCGATCGTTTGGACACGATCGGACGGCAATTTTCTACACGTACTTACAATGTACATGTGTGAACCCGTCATATAATATTCTGCTATTTTAAGAGGTAAAATACATTCAGAAGGAAATCGTCACTTTTGTTGGACAGTTTTCAACTTCACTTTATCTTGTTCTTAGATATGAGGGTCAAAGTTTACAAAGCCGATTTCTCATGATCTACTTATTTACCGATTATTAAGTTTGAGGTTTTTTTTTTTTTTTTACATGAGCTCCACACAAGAGGCCCCGAGGAAAATAATTTCCCTCAGGGCCTATGTCATCTTTGAGAATGCTGTGTGGAGGGTTTTTTTAAGGAAAGGAAGGAGAGGAGAGTTCTGGGAAGGAAAAGGGTTTAATGGGTGGGTAGGAATCTGGGGTTCAGTATGTCCTGGTCATCCGCCTCCAAGACCTAGACAAACCTCACCCCATGAACCCGGGCACCCCTGCTAAATCACCAAACGTAGCGAACCACTTGGGGTGACCTATGGCAGAGGTGTTGGTTATCCAATAAAGGTTCCCGGGGCGGCGGTACCCATTCCCGCCTCCCAAATTGAGAGGTTGATTAATGTGTAAAGTATTTTTTTTAAAGAAAATATTTAAATAGAACGTAAACTTATCATTTTAGAACACATCTAAAAGTGCATATTATAGACTCATATGCAACCAGATAGGGCATAATAATTCTTTGCAAAAGGTTCTAACTACATTTACCTAATACCATTCCAATATAATATTAGATTTTAAACATTTTATTTTAAAATATATGTTTAACTAAAATATTTTACAAAAGATTGGAACTATAAAATCAGAAATTGTTAAATAGAATACGAGAACTTGTCTTCGCAAACTTTGACACCTCAGAACATGGTAAGGCGAAGTTGAACATTATCCAACTAAAGTGACGAACTATGTATGTAGATACTGCGCCTCGTCAGATTACAAACAACATGGCAATTGCAGATTATGTATTGAAAAATGTAATTGCTTTCTTATTATTTATTTTCTTTCTCCCTCTCTTCTCTTTCTCTGTACTATACACTTACTAAGTTTTATATTTTACAAACGAGTTCCCGGCATGCGTTGCTATGCCACTAAATAAATTGTTTCTCCCTGCGTGTCGTAATTTTCATGACGCCAGAGCTCACTTTTGTGTACAGAAACCATCGCGGGCATGCACACATCAAATCGCCAAAGTTTCATCGCAATCGGATGAACGGTTAGCAACGCATAATTTCTTGATGCCAGAACTCACTATTATATGTATATAGACAGAAACCTTTTTTTGCATGCGCACATCAAATCCCAAATGTTTCATCGCAATCGGATGAATGGTTAGCAATGCATAATTTCATGATGCCAGAACTCACTATGACATATAGAAACAATGGCGGGCATGCGCACATCAAATCCCCAAAGTTTCATGGCAATCGGATGAATGGTTAAGCAACGCATAGGCATCTCATATATTATATCCAAACATATTATGATTTTATATAAGTATATAGATTTTCCTTATTATTATATCTGTTACGAGTGTTTCACTGCCGTCATCTCCACCTAGAAACAACTAAAGCATGATGTACGCGTGCTGTGAACATTTTTAATGATATTTTTAGTGGAGTGTTAGGATGGGTTGGTTCGTAGAAATTAAACAATACATCAAATTTCAAAGTTAAAATTCAAATTCTGTAAAGTTCAATTCAACTTCTGTTACTATTTCATCGTTGGACAGTTATTTCACAGTACTTTAATAATAAGAGAATTTGAATAGGACTTTCACAGAACTTGAATATTAACTTTGAAATTTGATGAATTATTTAAATTTTGTGAAACAACCCTACCTTAATGGCAATTTCAATAGTGTAATAATAATTGTTAACGCTCTCTTTATAAACAATAAATAAATAAATAGTATAGTCCTCGAAAAATATTACTGCTACAACACTACCTATAAAACAAATTTTAAACCAGTGGTAATTTTTTGGTGTAACCACGAGACCCATTTAGAAACAGAAAAATCTCCAGCTAACAGCACAGCTTTCTTGTAAATACATCAAACGATTTTAAATATAACTCCTCCGAACAATGGAGCCCCCTATCATAGATGAAGGAATAGATAGAAGAAGAGAACTGGGAACTGGACTAACGACTTAGATATTAATTGAAATGACAGGTGTGGGTCTGAAAGAGAGAGAAATATAATTCTAAAGGTTGTATAATTAATTTAACTCATCTGAATTCACTCCTAACTCCTAACCACCTTGGTATTATTATCATGTACTATATAGATGAATATATCAGTGTGTTGTGTTTAAATTGAATAGTTGTATACATACAGCATACAGGTACGTATATTAAGTTTCAACTGAAATTTCAAACTTTCTTTTTCATTTTCCTCAATTTTTGACGGACTCCGTAGTCGAGGGGAGAGACTCTCCATTAGCAAATCCCGGCGCGCGCAAGTAAATTTTATTTGATAAAATTGTGTTATTTCTCAATTTATTAATAAAAAAATAATATGTAGAATATTTTCGGCAGTGGAATGTATTCTCAGTATGGCTCTGGTGTAAGATCACCATTCAAAATTGAAACATTGCTTGGCTTTAGTCATATTTGGTGACAAGATCTCAATCCCAGGTACTTTCTTACCTTCCTCTTTTCTTATCTCCTTCCTCTCCACAACACTACCTTTTGCCTCACAACATAACCCATTTGGGGATGCCGTAGTCTTACTGGCTCTAGACTGTTGGGAGCAGTTGGGATTGTGGTGCGGTATTTACATTAAAATAAAAGATATTTCAGAGCCCTTTTTACATGGAAAATTGACGTTGGGCCCCAAAAAAGTCAAGTTGACCTGGAAATGCCAGACAGACAAATGTATTGCAAAATGCAATACGTCAGAGCTCGCTGTTTACCAGGATAAGAGGGAATAACCAAATAGTCAAGAGGGAATAACTAGACACAACCGGACAATTCTAGACATATCGACTATTTTCTACAAAAAAAAAGATTTCGAAAGGTTGTTATTTTATCAAATAAAGATACGTTTTAATTTTTTTTAAATGTGAATATTTTCATTGTAATAAGGTTACACCATTGGTCGTTGACAGATTTGTTTCATTTTCAAACGAAATTTTATATTATACAAAACACATTTGTAATCATATAATCGGTGACCGACATTTGATCCGGCGACATTTGGTCCGGCGGCAGTTGGTCCGGCAACACTTGATCCGGCCGACATTTGATCCGGCCGACACTTGATCCGGCGGACAGTTGATCCGGCGACAATTGGTCCGGCCTGATCCTTTAGAAGATTTTTTCTTCAAGTAAGTATGTAAAGAGGGTATATGGCCGTACAACCAAAGTCGATGTACTTATATCTGAAGGCATCTTGAGTGAAAACCCGCTGTAAAAATATTTTTACTAACAATAATTTCGACTCTCCGAAGAAGCATGCGGCAATACGAAATACGACATACTTATACGTGCAGTCAGTTTAACAAAAAAACCGTAAAAGATTCCTACTTGCGCATAACTTTTTTATCTGAAAATTACACTAGAGTCCCAACTGCTCTCAACCGTCTCGAGCCAGTGAGTGCCAATGGCATCCACAATTTTGGTATGGTGTGATACTGAGGGTAGTGGGGAGGGGAAGGAGATGTGGAAAACGTACCTGGCTATTCAGATCTAGTCGGCCGGATCAAATGTCGGCCGGATCAAATGTCGCCGGACCAACTGTCGCCGGACCAAATGTCGCCGGATCAACTCTCATGAAACCCAGATAATCATACAGAAAAATAAATTATCTAGGAAAGCTAAATTTTTTTGAATTTTAATTTTCATATAAAATCATTAAAAAAATCCGAGTACGTGTTTTATGACGAAAAACTTCAGTTTGTATATTTATTTACGGTCTAACGAACTAATATAGTTCAGATTTTTTTACACACATGTTTTGCTTAGATATTATTGAAAAAATATAAATACTTAGGATTAAAAAATAATTATAAAAAGTACATGATTTAAAAAAAATTATCATCACGCGTTTGGGAATTTCTAATGCTAACTTGAAATTTGAATGTAATAAAATCGATATTGAGTTATTAGTTAAAAATGCGGTACGGAGAATAATCAATCTTTCTCATCAGAACCGCCCTGCACAGTTGCAGGGGTACGATTGCAAGTACGGTAGTACGATAGCAGCTCAGAATTCAAATTTCGACGAAATTTGAATTCTCAGCTGCTTTTAAGAGATTTTGCTGCTCCATACACGAATTAAAGAAAAATAAAAAAAGGAATCCACCATTTTTTTACATGAATCAATCATTTCAAATATTTTTTGGGTATTATTGGTATTGGAAGTAAATAATTGATTAGTTACGAAAATTCCTCGGTCTTTTAAAAAAACAACTCATCATCGAAAAGTCATCGTTAAAAAAGTATGTAATCGCTGTCGTTACCGTGACTGGTCACTGAGCAGGCGGTCAAGCACGGCAGATGGATTGATATCGTTTTCCACGAAGTTTGATATTAACTAATTTTGGACGTAACTAATCAACTAATAAGGTAATATAATAACCTATTCGAGAGTAAAGCTTGACTAGGCGAGGTGAAAAGGTATGCAAGGTACGCTAGCGATTTCCAATGAAAATACTTTCCAGTAGATACGTAGGTATACCTTCCATGGAGATTTGAATAGAATCTAATATCGCCACTGACTTAGTACCTTTTTTCTAGTTTTTCTTTTTTTTTCTTTGTTCTAGACAACCTAGACCATTTAAAACACACTGTCGCTCTTACACTTGCCTGGTATCTAAACCCCACACGAAAATAAAATTAAATATATAGATTAAAATTCGTAATGATTTTTTTTACATTAGCTCCACACTACTGTGTAGAAAAATTCCTCAGGCCCTATGTACCTTTGGGGATGCTGTGTGGAGGGTATTTTTATGATAAGGAAGGAAAGGAAGTTCTGGGAAGGAAAATATTTGAAGGGTGGGTAGGAATCCACCACTGGGGTGCAAGGCGATGGGTCGAGAGAGTCCAGTCAGACAAACTTCACCCAATGAACCTAGGCACCCCTGCTAAGTCACCAAAATTAGCAAATTAGCTTGAGGCGACCTAAAGCAGGGGTGTTGGTTATACAATAAATGGTTCCCGGAGCGGCAGTTCTCATTCCAGCCTCCCAAATTGATAATGATGAAACATCTGTACGATTACGAAATACGCAAGTATCGCATTTCTTGTAATTTTTTTATTCAATGGTATATAGATATCCAATGAAAACCAATTTTCATTTAAAGCATCTTTAATTATAGAGAAAAGCTTTGAATGATTAGATGTGATTTAGTATCTACTTGTGGAGTTAGCAAGAATTAATAAAATTTGGTACCCTACTGAATAATGAAAACAATATTTCTACGCATAGATGTAATAACTACTTGGTCGAAGTTTTTGTGGCATGGTGCACAAAGTATGTGCAATTGTAAGTAAATACTATTTTTATTTTAACAGTACCTACTCGTAATAATAATATCTTTATTGAAAGAAATTTGCATTTACAATTAAAAAAACATGTTCAGTCTAATAATTTACATTGGTTTATAAAATAGATGAGTACAGAGGGTTAACAAAAGAAAATAATATTTTAAGTAACAAAATAAATAATATTTTAAGTAACAAAATAAATAATATTTTATAGTAGGTAATATTTTAAGAATAGAAATGTGTAGTTATAAGTTGAGGTCTCTCTGACGCCTCACTACACTAGCCTTTGTTGAGGCAGTAATTTTGTTACCTATCGATGGGCTTTGAAAAACATCTCCCAGGAAGATTTAATTAGTAAATGTGTTTAATGTGAGCTGCTGGAGATACTCTCACTATTGCCCTGGTAAAAGACAACCATTGAATCGAAAAGTTGCTTGACATTGCGCCGTAAAAGACAAGAATCGAAGAGCACGTACCTCCTTGGTTACGTGCATTTGTTACTCTTTTCTTCTTCAATATTTAATAAAAATTAAAGAGAAAATGGAAATAATAGCGACGATAGGTACAGAAGTTGACTACATAATAAACCTAAAGTTCAGTTATTTGAATTCAATGAAGTAATGGGACCCTTTCAGTTCCCAAAAAGGTATTTCAGTAATACAGCTTGGCATGTACTTTGGGCCCGGGACTCGCAAGATGAAAGCTCCGCTGTCTTTTATCGTTTCAAGCCACTAAAATTTTTAATATGGAATACCCATAAATTCTGGGTTTATGACCAAGTTCCACCAAATTAAATATTATACGGTAGTAGATACTGTCAAAGATTTAAGCTTACCATTTTCAACGGTCGCTCGAGAATCCTTACATCAAGATTAATCCCTTTGATCTTACCTCAAATGCCTTATTTCACAAATCGTCTATCATAATAGAATTAAAAATAACTCTTTTTTGAAAAATATTCTAATTTTATAAAAATACGAGCGTTAAATGACACAGCTTTTTAACTACTCTTTGGCTTGGTTTGGGCTGAGATTTCGATACTATTTTCTTATTGAAAAATATAAAGTTTAATGTAACATTTTATAGTATAATGAAAATTTAAGGCTACATAGCTTATGACGGAAATATTGTATCCAGCAGAAAATAATTGGGTTGACCCAAAAAAAATTCAGCCAAAAAAAAATTGAACTAAATTTCTCGACGTCAGACCTCATAGTATATAAGACGAATTGTTTCACAGAATTTGAACAATTCATTAAATTTCAATGTTAAAATTAAAGTTTACTGAAAGCTGTCTTCAAGTTCTGTTGTCATTTCAGTTTTGCGAAAGAACTGGCCAATAGTGATATAATCCTAGAAATTCAATAGACCCTTCACAGAACCTGAAAATTAAATTTGATTAAAATGAACAGAACTTCAATTGAACTTTCACAGAACTTGAATTTTTACTTTGAAATTTGATGAATTTTTGAAATTCTGTGAAACAATCCGCCGCCCTCACTGTTTCACCAAAAGATTTTCTGTTTCACATGTATAATATAAATACATTTTGAAAGCGCTAAATTAAGTCGTTAACTTAACAGTAAGTTGTAAGTCACTATTGCTTATTCATGAAGTTATAATCATTAATTATTTAATGTCTCCATATCTGTCGATCTGTCCACAACTGGTAATATTACCTACCAAAAGCAGTTATTCAATAATGTAGTAAAATTATAGGTATATTCGAGGCGCGTCTTTAATCAGATTTTCTTTAATATTACGGATCATTAGACGAATGGTATTCGATGAAATAATATAACCCGACTTCAGATAGGCAACATGATATTGTCGAAAAAAGAATTTAATGAATTTAAGATTGCTGAATGCAATACACATAGATAGTTTCGGCAAAGCGGATAAGAAGGTAGCATATCTCGTTCATTATTAAATATAACAAACAGGTCTTTCAAAAATAAATAATAAAGCTATCCGTTATAACGCATCGAGTTAAGAAACGGCAAAAGAATTGCTTGAATTGCTCACTCTTAACCGACAAGTCGGTAATTATTTTGAACCAACCAACGGTAAATTAAAATACGTACCTTTAATAAGATAGCAATATAAGATTCAATATTCAATCATGGAGAAAAGTTTGAACACTCTTAATAAACCAGATATCAGATTTGAGCGTACAATAAGAAGTAGGGTACATCATTAATATATAAATTTAAAAACCAAATTCTACTGCTTTCTACACAACCAATGCATAATAATAATATTTTCAATTTCGGAGGCGGGTATGGGTACCGCCGCTCCGGGAACCATTTATTGGATAACCAACACCTTTGCCATAGGCCACCCCAAGCGGTTCGCTACGTTTGGTGACTTAACAGGGGTGCCCGAGTTCATGGGGTGAGGTTAGTCTGCCCACCTTACTGCGTGACGGGCCGGATCTGGTTGAGGGAGACCTCAACATGGACCTATTCAGCCGGACGCTCTCGACCCATCGCCTTGCACCCCAATAATATGTATTTTCAAATGTAGTTTTTTTTAAATTAATTAATTTCCCTGTCGTTAAGTCCAATTTATATTAAAAAGTTAAAACAAATTTCATTAGGATTCCTGCATTGAAGAAAAAAAAAATAGAAAAAAAAAGAACTTAAAAACATATTTTCATGAAAATGAAAATGCCTAGCAAAAAATTTTAGCTCTAGAAAAAAAACTCGAAAACCCTACTTAATCAAATAATAAATAAAATAATATTGTTTATATGCCAAAGTTCTGAAAACAAAAAGTTTTGCAATTTACTTCGCTGTTAGGGTGTATGAAATTTTTATTCACACATTCATAGGCACCGAAAATTTGAATTTTGGTAACAGGCATTGGAGGTATTACTTTTGGTAAACCATCTTGACAGTGGTTTAACTTTCATACGCTCTTTTTTTATTTTACCTAAAAAACTATATGCACGATTTAAAATTATGTCTTCATCAGTTAACCTGAACTGATTCCGATTATTAAATATATTATACGGAACATCCTTTTTACCATCCTCATATCAATAAATAATGCAAAGGTAGGTATTGAATATTCTCATAAATATCAAGGCACAATATATAACTGAGTAGAGAACACGTAGTTAACAAAACCGCCCATATCCGGTTCGTAAATCTGCCCACTTTAATAATAGCACCCACAAAGTACAAAGCTTGCAACATGATGTGAAAAGGGTATTTTACAGATTTTTCAGAAAACCACTTTCTCTCAAAGTTACTTTTTATAAACACTGTGGAATCTTCGAGAAGCCTCCGGCTTCATAATTATCAATCACCATAAATTACAAAATAATAAAGTATCGAATTTAATTGTGGTGAAACATTTGGTCTCCGTTTACTCAATACCTACTCATCACTTTGTACCTACTTAGCTGTACACACTGTAATATACATTGATATTTAAGGTAGGTAAATATCAAAGAGATATTTTAGAGGTGGAAGAAATTTAAAACCCATTCAAAGAAGACAGAACTTTTACATTTGTGCGAAATTTAATTTATTGTATTCTCGGCACACCCCAAGATACGGAGAACAAAAAAAAACTTATCAAAAATGTAAGAAAATGTGCTAATTTAGATGAAAGTAACCAAATACGGAATAGTATCCCTAATATGGATTCTCATAAACAAATACTCCTTGATGCAATAAACAGTGTTCTATCTCTTTCAATATGCGCATACAGGTTTCAACATGTCAGTCGAGCAAGTGCTGTGTCCACGGTGAGATGGTTTTGTTGTCTGAAGGTACTCGAGTAGAAACCTTGGTCAGATGCCTCATGTGCAAACTCTGGCACATAATGATTGCGCTGGTGCAGAGTTTGACTCGTGGATTTGTGAGTGGATCTGTGATTATTGCCCAATGTTCCTAAAGCATCTTGAACAGGTTAAGGTTGATTTTCGATTTTGTTTTTGTGATGTCCCATATTTGTGGTACCTATTCCATAACTTTATGATTATTTTGTTGTTGACAAATTATTTATTAATTTTAGGGAAATCGACAGGTTGAGTAGGTACTTAAAATTAATAAATACAATTCAAGACTTTAACTATGTAAAGCGCTAATAATAATAATAATAATTGGATAATTTGTATAGCGCCGTTTTTGTGAAAAATCACCTTAAGGGCGCTTAATGTACGACTGATTGTAATTACGATTACAAGTTATTGATTAAAAAAAACAACAACACGGTATTCCATATTTGGTTACTTTCCTCTAATGTTATTCTTTATGAAGGAAATTTTGTGGTTATTTTTTCATAAAAATACCTACCTACAAAAAAATATTTTTATTCTTCTTTTCTTAGGGTATGCACAGTATTGCACAGCTTTAAAGACTTTACGGACTGCACAAGAGCACGAGCCTCTATTTGTATCACGGACATATGAATATATCATTTGTATCTATATTAAATTTTAACAGTTATAGCAGTAGTGTTAAAGTTGCTATCGTTAAATTAGCAATGAAAGCTGTCACATTTGCATAAGTTATTAAATGGGAATGGCATTAAATCATATCTTAGCAGTTAGCAGCCTTAAGCCATCATCGAAATCTAAGGAATGAATAGAAGATATTATTCAGCATGAGCCTCAGAAAACCAATTACCACACAGCGACAATCTGCAGAACCGGAATAACTGAATCCGTGGATATTTAACACACATTTGTGAAATACAAACAATAAGTCGTTGCGGCGCACAGGTTCTTTACTACCCGCAATTTTTCAAATCGTGTATTTATAAATACAATTGATAAAAACGAAATAATAATAAAACGGCGAGGCACTTAAGTGATCATGGCGAACTCATGTGCGTGTGGTTTTGTCATAAACGAAGCTTTAGCTTTCATACAACAAAAAGTTGAAGTGATGGATGACATTAGTTTAACCCAAGTTTGTGATATGTTCTCTGAACAAGATATCGACAATGCGAGAAATCTACTCACGAGTATCCTGGGTCAACCTTCAGGCCCCTCGACGAGGAGAATTGGCGAAGGTAAAAAGAAAAGATCCATCGCTGATTTAATTAAATATATGCGAGAAACCGACGGTAAACTCCTACCGAAATTTGTTGTGCTAGACATCAATAAACTTCCGCCGGTTACATTCGACCACGTAGATGTAACCACTCTTTTGAAAGAAATAACCATACTAAAAAACGATATGCGTAATATGAAACTAAACGCACTTAACGATAACTTCGCAACATGTGAAGATGTTACAAAAATTCGGAATGAACTACAAGAATTTAAAACATTATATTCATTGAATATTAATTCTAATATGTCCGATGTAAACAAAGGAGATTCAACGACATCTAGTAACAATGCGCCGAAGTTTACTGCTGCCTGCGGTAAATCAAATCAGCAGACGATGATCACCAAACAAACGATGCCATCTATCGACGAAATCGCAAACAATTTTAATTCAACCGAGTCCACCGATAATAACAATGTGTGGTTTAAATCCCATAGAGGTGCAAATAGACCGGATAAAACCGACCCGACTACAGCTAAGGCGCTCTCAATAGAAAAAAATAATGATCTGAAGTCAAATCCTATTAACCAAACAAAACCTACTGGTGATTGGAAAGAAATTACATATAAAAAAAGAAAAAACTCTCGTATTTTAATAAAAGGTAAAAACGAGACATCTGGTTTAAAAGTTCTTCCAAAACAGAGGTACATAATTGCCTCACGATTCGATCCAGAAACAACTCCTGATGAGATAAATGGGTTATTAATCTCCCACAATCTATACTGCAAAATAGATAAATTTATGGCAAAATCTGGTGAGTTTGCCACTTTTAAAATCGGAAAAATAGTGAAAAATTTTCAGAAATAATTAAAGAGGAAATATGGCCTCCAGGCATCATCGTCAGAAATTTCATTTTCAAAAAACCTTTCTCCACGCTAAATAGAGAAGATAACACCTCTAACAATGGATCCTCACAAAAATAAAAATCATCTACGGATTTTATCTCAGAACTGCAGATCGATTCGACGAACCAAGCATTTCATAAAAGATTTATGTGAAACTAATGACATTATCCTGCTCCAGGAAACATGGGTTCTACCAACTGAAACAAATATATTTTCAAAAATTCACCCCCAATTTTCAGGATATGGAACTTCAGCGGTCAATCTAAATGATGGCCCTCTAATTGGACGACCTTATGGTGGAGTTGCTATCCTATGGCGGGATTCACTTTCTGTCGACATAGTGGAATGCTCTGAACCAAGACTTGCGGCAATACAATTGACTGTCAACAGTGGCAAAATATTAATTTTCTCACTTTATATGCCGACAAATAAACCTGAGAATCTTGAGGAATTCACGAACTGCATGAGTAAGGTAAACGCAATAATCAATGAAAGGAACTCGTCGAATGCGATTATTCTAGGTGATTTCAATGCAGATCCTAAAAGCCTTTTTGGCCGAGAACTAGAAAAATTTTGCAATGAGTTTAGCTATGTTTGCGCAGATACTAAGTTAATGAATTGCGAGACATTTACATACGTAAGTGATGCCCATAGTACCACAAGTTGGTTGGATCATTGTGTCGTCACAAAAGCACTGGAAAATGCTATTACCAGCGTAGATGTTCAATATGACGCAGTATGGTCTGATCACTTGCCAATGATTGTAAATCTCAACCTTCAATTTTTGCCAGCCTTTGTGGAATCATGTAATGACAACATATTTGATTCTTCTAGATGGAATCCGAAATCTAATGTTGAAATAATGAAATACGCTGAAAATATCAACAACAAACTTCTAAAGATAATTCAAGATTTCTCCCAATTAGAACCTGACAAAAAATCTGCAAACTCAAACGAAAGCCAAATAAATTCCCTGTATAAAAATATTGTGGAAGCACTGCGAAGTGCTGCCTCCACCACATTTAATAACAAGAATAGAAAACATAGAAACATTCCGGGATGGAATGACATGGTTGCAGCCAAATACGCAGAATCAAGAAGCGCCTTTCTCTCATGGCTTCAAGCCGGAAAACCACTCTCAGGGCCGGTTGCCGAAGACAGGAAGAAATACCGAACGATCTTCAAAGTAGCTCTGAAAAAATGTCAACAGTCAGAAATTCAGCAACGAATGGATGGTATCGCAGCATCACTAATAAATAAAGATTTCCATAAATTTTGGCAAAAAACCTCCTCAGAGTTGAAAACTAATATGAAAACTCCTCTCTGTGTCAATGGAGTAAGAGGCAAGGAAAATATCGCCAATGAGTTTCGTAACTTCCTCTCTAAGGCGGGTGAAGAAGCAGCAGAAAAATCTCAGAATATAAATTTTAATTTGAAAACCGTAGGTAATAATACTACCGCTCTCAGCATTACTTCGCATATGGTAGAAAGAGCTGTCAGAGAAATGGCAACAGGAAAAGCCACAGGACATGACTCAATAGCCCTCGAGCATATTAAGTATGCTGGACCAGCGATTTATATTATCCTAGCAAAACTATTTTCAAATATTGTACGTTACAGGCACATCCCGAATGAAATGACGAAAACGGTAATTATTCCCATAATTAAATCAACAAATCTTGATCCATCCGTGATTAATAACTACCGACCAATTTCACTCTCAACCACAGTGGCAAGATTATTTGAAAAAATTTTATCTGCTGTCGTAATAGATCAGCTAAAAACAGAGGATAACCAGTTCGGATTCAAACCTGCACTGTCAACATCTATGGCAATATATTCTCTAAAAGAAACCATCAGTTATTATAAACTAAGAAAAACGCCAATCTATACCTGCTTTCTAGATTTAAGCAAAGCATTTGACCGTGTATGTCATAATAAACTGTGGGAAAAACTAAGGAAAAGAGCAGTTTCAGAAGATGTAATAGGTATTCTTTCAATTTGGCACACGCAACAAGAAAATATTGTGAAATGGTCTGGGGAATTTTCCAATCCATTCTTTTTGAAAAGTGGCGTAAGGCAAGGAGGAAGCATGTCTCCGGTTCTGTTCAATCTATACACCGACGAGCTTATTCAAAGACTTAATGCTACGAAAATAGGCTGCCATTTAAATGGAGTATGTGTAAATAACATTAATTACGCAGATGACATGGTTCTTCTTGCACCGTCACTAAGCGCATTAGAGAAATTACTAAAAATTTGTGAAGGCTTCGCAAAAAACCATAACCTTTTGTATAATACCACCAAGTCAATAGTTATGGTTTTTAAACCGAAAAACGAAATCGTCCAAACACCCTCAGTATGGCTAGATGAAAGGAAAATGAATGTTAATAACAGCGTTAAATACCTAGGACATGTCATCACAGACGACCTTAAGGATATCAAGGACATGGAAAGGCAGAGAAGAGCAATATCAGTTAGAGCGGGTATGCTGTCAAGACGTTTTTACTCCTGCAGCCCCAAAGTAAAAAGAATACTGTTCAACGCTTTCTGTACCTCGCTGTACACATCAGAACTGTGGGTTGATTACACTGTAACCCAATGGCATAAGTTAAAGGTTGCTTACAATAACGCCTATCGCCAACTTTTCCGCCTACCGAGATACTGCAGTGCTACGGAAATGTTCCTGGAGGGACGAGTACATACTTTCCGTGCACTTCTCCGCCACCGCATGGGAAGTTTATGGCGCAGACTGCGCCATTCGAAGAATGCGATCATCACCGCCATGACTGCCTGGATGGAATCTCCCCTGATGACCCTCTGGAGACGGGAGACGATGAAATACCCTCCGTAAACGGCTATTTAAAAATCATTTTAGTGTTTGATATTTATATCATTTTTTCTTTTCAGTTTCATTTTTAATGCTTATTCGTTTATTTAATTTAATTTATGTGTTGTTATTTACTTTTTACCTTAACTTATCATTTATCTCTTTTTGTTATTTTAAAATATGGAATGTATTGCATTGCACTCCCCTGCATACATTCTGGAATAAACTTATATTATTATTATTATTATTATTAATAAGCACTAGGTTCATTCAGTAGCTGCTGAAAGTAATGTGTTAATAAAAAAAAAATTGGAAAAGAGTTTCAACCTGGGAGATTAATTTTAATTACTAAAGACGGATTGTTTCAAAGAATTAGGACAATTCATCAATTTTCAAAGTTAAAATTCAAGTACTCATAAAGTCCTATTCAAGTTCTCTTACTTTTATTTTCATCAACTAGAATATTAACTTTGAAATTTGGTGAAATGTTAAAATTTTTTAAAACCACCCGTCTTTAGTTTTCTTTGTGCATTTATAAAGAAAGGCAACGTACCTAGGTTATGAAAAACCTTATAATATTTAAATTACCTACCGACAACATAACAAAAAATATTGCTTGTGCAATGATGGAGAATTTAACCCGTGACCCGGAACCAGATGCTTTGGATCGCTCGACCACTAACCGATCGAATAATAAACAATATTTTACAAACACGCAATTTAATTCATTGTACAATATTTTAACCATATTAAATATTTTAACAATATTAAAAGAAGTGTATATCGATAAAATAATATTACGTTATATAAAAAAGATAAAAATTCTTATAAAGAAAATAAATTTAAAAGAAAATAGTTCTTACAATAATATCAGTAGGTTTTAAAAATAATATCAATTCTGCATTTTTTTTAACGAGTAGAATAATTTCCATCTATTGGCTAAATTGGTTACATTAAAAAAAATTTATTTAAATAGAAAATGTCATTTCAATCAATTTTAAATTTACATTTTTCAACTAAATAATATAATATATCCGAATTCTTCGGAAGGTCTACGTATTATATACATTGTACAATTTATACAGCGTGTTGCGTAAAAAACTGGTCACCATTTTGGTCTGATAACGAAATGTCTTTTAAGATACTAACGGTACCTCCTCTTTTGTAATTTATTATTGATTACCTTTATCTTCACGTACCAATATAAATCTTTAAAGTATGCTAACGTTTGACACTCGCAAGAACCAGTTTCATAGTGATTTGCGGACGTACCTACTCTCAGTCAATGAGGTAGAAATATTTAGAGGTAATTAAAACAATCATAACAGTAATAATTTTTTTTTTTAACAATTAAATGGTTTTTTAATGACCGCCAGTAACATTATTTCTAGCGACTTGGGTATATTGAAACATATTGACCAAATAAGAGTTAGGTAATTATCATAATATTATCATGTAAGTAGCTATAATAATAATTATTAAAATTTATGCTGTAACAGAAAGGGATAAGAAAATAAACACAAATATCTTCATTTGAAGTATACCCAAAACTTTAATATCAATAGGTACCAACCTGACGTTGATACATGTATGCAATGCGAGTTGAAGGTCGGAAAAGCGGCATGCCTGTAGAATTGAATCGCGAGTCTAAATTTAAACGGAATTAATAAACATCGTTTGTTACATCCAGTATAATTAGGCATCTGCGGGGTAAGAGGGGCTGAGGATGATCCAAACTTGTTCGAAAAACTATTTTGTAACTTTTGAAACTATCGGTATGTACAAATACACTCAAACGTGTCCTCTTTAAAATTATTTGAATGTACCTAGTTATCGTTATTTTCCCTGAGAGCCGAGCAGATGTATTTTGAGTTAACAAATTAGATATAATCTCTATAATGAAAATGGCGTGTACCTAATATAAAACACGACGAGCACCCCCTTGAAGGACAACATCAAAGTATTTGAAGCGTTGATCCAAGTAGAAAGTAATCGAGAAAACTTTATTAGACAACAGCTGCTGCATGTCATAAGGTCCGCTGAACCCAACAATCGACATCATTACACCATACTGGCGGTCTCAAATTTAATTTTCCATAAATATATTTTTGCGCCGCGTTGACTCAAAACGACAAACGCCTAGACCATTATGCTATAATAGCCGCCATTGTAGATGTTTAGTTAAATCTTTCAAAATAAAAGAATATTGTTCTATTACTACACACCAGCCACCTGTGTGACATGAGAATGAAAAAAAACTTGATCCGAAACACAACACGTTGCGATTACCTTTCCAAGCAAGTTAAAGTTTCCCTTATATCGGTCGCGGGAAAACCAATGAGTCGGAAAGCTTGTACGGCTATACCTGAAAGCATGCGCGCGTGTGTGGACCACCTACAGTACCCAGTACCTACCTAGGGGCCATTTGTCTGTGTGGTCAGGTGGGGTGGTGACTCTAAATCTGAGGTGCCCAACCTTTTGGGCCCATTGCCCACTTTTCAAGAATATTTTTCTTTATTCAACAAAAAAGCGCGAAATCATGTACCTACATTGTTTATAATAAAGTGAGTGCACAAAATATCTACTCCTATCGTTCAAAATTTTTATTCTTGATCGCCCCACAAGCGACTTAACCCTTAGAATTGTGGCATCCTATAGTGAGCAAACATACAAAATAATTATTTCTTAGAGTAGCAGTGAGCTTTTTAAAATAACAAATATACATTGAAGTGACTAATACTGACATATATTTGCCGCTGATAAAAACTTCCATTGAAATTTTGAATAACATCATATTTACCGACTTTTTTGTCATTCAGTTCAAAATTTTGAATTTAAAAAAAAAGTCAGAATGTTCTCTGCGTGCGAACTCTATCTAAATTTCTTTAAATGGACAATACACAGTGTTAATTTCAAGCGACCTCCCAGATAAGTACGGTCCTGTTTTCATTAAATTTTAGGCAGCATCGCGTTCATTGGTCAAAATATTGTACACATATTTTCGTATCGGTGATCAATGAACCGAAGTAGGCAATTTTTAGCCATAAGTTGTTTATAATTGTTTGCCTAGCTTGTAGTTTTTTAGATTTAAGAAATGTATTATAAGTTTGTACAGCGCCCTTGAGGTGATTTTTCACAAAAACGGCGCTATATAAATCATCCAAATATTATTATTATTATTATTATGAAAAGGGGGTTGTGACCAGTCATTCTGAATTTTTTATATGTTGTTAGGACCTAAACCAATATTAAAAAAAAACAGATTTGCAATTTCCAAAGTGCTATGCGTGCGGCGGTGGACCCAAAAAACCATGAAATTTTCGGACGTTTTTTCAGTTTTTGCTCAATATCTCAGTGAAGGAAGGGTCTGACCGGTATAGTCGGTTTACATACTTTTAAAGTAAACTAAATTTGCTACAATTTGAGACCAAAGCGAGCAATATACAGCCATTGGTTCCCAAGATACAGTTCTTCGAAAACAGTCAATTTTTTCCAAAAAGTGAAATTTTTCAAAATGGTTGTGGTTATATGAAATTACCTTTATAGAAAAAATCCTAAAGTATGCTCCGAAAATTATTAAAAACATAATTTGCTCTGTTATTTAGTTATTCTGTTACACGTTAGAAAAAATCATACCGTTTCTATGATACTTTAAACATTTGTCGAGAGATTTTTGTTCTATTTTAAATAAGTTACGCTTTATTAATTATTTTCGCGAAGGCCCAATCGTATAACAGCTAACATTCGTATTTACATATCTCCCTTTCATCTTCTTCTTCATTTTAAAGGCTTACTGCGGGGGCTTCCCTAATGGTGGACAATATACCCAGGTTGGGAATCACTGCTTTAGATGGTAAAGAGAGGGAAGACCGGCCCGGGGACAGGGGTTAGGAAAACTAATTATTAGAACAGCGACATTACAATATCGATTCCAGTTCAAAGAATGGCCAACGAAACTATTGGCAAGCTATTTCTATCGGGTACAAATTGGATACCATTCTCCACATGTACGATATTATACCTTTTATAAAGATTAAAGATATGGATTAATTAATATAAGCTATCGTTTACACAAGTCGTACATCATGTAATGGTACATTTTTAACGCCTAATAATGTTTTGTTCAAAGTTTTCAAGTGTATTTAATGTGAAGATAGATACATGTAATGAGATATCGACTGCCTGAGCACTCGTTTGTGGGCCCTGGCACGGTCGATCGATTAGGATTGATAGGATAACTTTCGGTAACTTCTGTTTTAAGAAACAAAACATTTCTGCCGGTGGCTTTAAGCTTTCCATCATTTTTATGTATTCATTATATGAATCGACATATTATGTATTATGTCAAACCTTCGATTACTGTCAAACCCACGCTACTAAGAATCTACTTATAATAATTAAACTACAGAGTTTATATACATAGGTAATGTACCTAGATACATCCTAGGTACGTTACCTAACTGTCGAAAAATAAAAAATGTCGAAAATCTACTAAATAGGTACTCGTATAGGTATTTGTTTATTTATATTTGCCAGAAGCCGGGAGTACTGTTCAGAGTGCACCGCACGTTTGAATTTGGCAGCCACCTCCGGTCTGGAGCCCCAAATACCTGAAAAAACAATAGACTCAAATGTCAAAATGTCAGACGTTCCGTTCGATAGATTCTCCCATCAAAAAATTGCAATCTTTAGAGCGTAGGTGTCGGATGGGAATGCTATTTTTGCTCTACCGGTATTTCAATGGAAGATGCTCAGGGGAACTAGCGTCATACGTTGCTTCGGCACCAGTTCGCGGTCGGGAAACACGCCAAAAGCGCGCCCAACATTTGTACACAGCTGATATTTACACATGGGAACCGCTCGTTTCTACGACTCATTCCCGTGTTCAACAATTCGGCTGTGGAACGATTTGCCGGCCTCTGTGATTCCTTCCTTCTACAACATGGTTCACTCCTTTCTTTACACAAAAATACCCTCCGTACAGCATCCACAAAGATAACATAGGCCCTGCGGGAAATTATTGTGTACAGGTGCTCTCCTGTGTGGAGTTAATGTAAAAAAAGTATAATAAAAAAATATTATTAATTATGATTGGTAGAATTATTAGATTCATCAATAATCAGTCAAAATACCTACTGAACTTTATTCGTGTTATTTGGATTGTAAGGCAAACAAAACAGCCCATCTGCCTCGATCTTCTGAGCAGTGTTAAATATTGACAGACTTCTAAAACAAACCCAGCAAGAAGGGTAGAGCTTGATAAAGGGGGTAAACTTGATATCGGCGCCGAATTTGATACTCTGTTGTTGACGTTTTTGCTCTCCTTAGGCGATGCTAAGCAGGTGCTGTTTAGTTTTTATATTCTATAAGTTCCTGCAAGATCGTATTCACCCTCGCTCCCTTATGCTTTCCTAAAATTGTGAGAAATATTATTTGCAAAGTCTGAAAAAGATTGTGTTGATGGGCCAAGCGTTACGAATTGAGTATAACGGGGTTTTATTGCATACAAACAACGGCTTTATTTAGCCGACCACAAAAAGAGGCATGTTTTGTTTATGGTCTCATTAATGCTTTTTTACATTTTGCATAATGGTTAGTTTGCAAAGTGTCCATTGTGCCAAAAAATCAATGCCAATGTGCCTTGTAGAATCTGTGAATCAAAAAGGTCATGAACGGACAAAAAATATTATATCACAGGAATATTATTAGGCACTCAATAATATGGTCCATACAAAACAAGTTGGCATGACTTTTATTATTATTTTTTACTGTTCAAACAAAAGATTTTGGTTCGGTATTTTACAGCAAAAGATTTTCATTTTATATCTATAAATAAATATCTGGAATATCGGAAAAAGGGCTGGTCTCTTTTCGATAATATAAATATGTTATTGCCGTGATTTATTAATCAGATTTAAGTTTATTTCTAATAGAAATTCTAAATCATTATTATGAAATATTAATGTCTATTAATTAATCCTCTATGATTTGATTAGCTTTTATCATTAAAATCCCTTACCTTCATCCTTGTTAAACTACTTTCTATTAATTCTATATGCCAGACGTCGAGATGAAGGCTATAAACTGAACACCCCCCCTTAGTTTTATTGCAGGCAATTCTGAAATTAATATTTCTCTTTGCCTTGTCAAATTAAAACGCGCCAGGGAGACATTTGCGAAGGATTATGAAACGTGAAATAATACAACGTGCAGGCAGGTGGTGTTGGAAATACGACGATAGAATTATCTCACCTTCTTATTTGATGAATACACGGGTATCTAAATGCGCTAGGCAGAAATAAGTTGAATGTGATACATTGTGTAAGGATCTAAGACGTCTCTCGAGAGATTATCTGCGAAAATGCTAAGTTCTCTATTCTGAAATTTGTCAAGTTGAAGATACAAGCCATGCCGGTATTATATATTATGAAGAGATAAACAATTTAAGCTCATTTTCAGACGGACGTGCTTCCTATAGCTACAATAACTTTTTTTTAGAAACCATTGAAGCGTTCGTTGAAGACGGTATTATGATTAGCGCGCTGGCAGACTGCCGGCTACCGGTCAGTTTTTTTCGGCCAGTGCCGACTTCTTGGCAATATACACAGGGTGGCACGCCTACGCCGGCACCGGCCTGGGAGCCCGGGACCTTTCTGGCGAAAAGCAAACCGGGAGCACAGCCAGGCCAGCGCCATGCCCAGCTAGTGGTAGGAAGACATGTAAAAAATTAACTTTCACGCGGTGACACAATGGCGAGGTTTTTTTTTAAAAGCTTGCTAAAAAGTATATGACAATAAATTATAACTAACGTAATAGGTATGTTTATAACATAACAAAACAATTGTTATTCCGTTCAAACATGAACAGTTAATTTTATCAATGCGGACCTAATTCAATATGATCACCTTTGAAGCTTACATCTCCTCTCCCAGCACAAGCATCTGCTTTATTATGAGAGGGTTTTCTGAAATATTTATGTAAGGTTATGTTATATTCACATGAATTTGTTTGTAGCTAGTTTCTCATCGGGAGGGAACGATATTCTCATGACAATATGCCATCGTATGTGTTCGAATTTGGGCACGAACGCACAACCAACCCTCACGGTAGTCAATTACGGAAAACCTACGGCGAAAACCGTCCGTCAACCGGTGCATGTGTGTCACGTCGTTGAAATAACCGACCGGTTGCCTCCCAGAACCCGCACCCGGCACCCGGCAGCGTATTTCCAAAACCTATACCGGTTCAGTCGCGGTAGCGACAATTTACATTTAAAATATACCTCTATATTGTTTATTTTTTATCACATTGTAAAAACAAAAATTGTTCTAAAATCTAGATAAAATAATCTTTCTGATGTGTATATTAGAAATTAATAATTTTATTTCTAAATATTTAAATTTTGATATAATTCCAATATATTGTAAATATACCTCTATATTGATAATTTTTTATCACTTTGCAAAAACAAAAATTGTTCTAAAATCTAGATAAAATAATCTTTCTGATGTGTATATTAGAAATTAATAATTTTATTTCTAAATATTTAAATTTTGATATAATTCCAATATATTGTAAATATACCTCTATATTGATAATTTTTTATCACTTTGCAAAAACAAAATTGTTCTAAAATCTAAATAAAATAATCTTACAATGAAAGTAATACTTTTATCTCTAAATATTTAAATTTTGATATTGAAAATGTACAGCGACTGAACCGGTATAGGTTTTGGAAATACGGCACACGGCACCAATGTGCCAGCAGGCTAATGCTACAAATTAAATTGCATCCACATTTAAACATAACACACAAATATCCGTTCTTTCTGATATCACTGATGTTACACTACCAAAACCAAGTAAAATATAAAATAATTATACGCATTACGATGTGGTTCTTCAAAGGGTTTCGTGTTCCTATTCCACTGGACCGTAATTATTTATTGAGATAAGCACGGGGTTCTTTAAATTTAAGTTGTCTGTTACGATATATAAAGGGAACCTCGTGAAGCGGGCTTATGTCAGGCACCGCAGATGTTTCAGTTGCCTTCGCCTGTCGCAGATTTCTGCTGAATTAATGACTTCGCGGGTACACTTACAGGGAACTAACTACGTACAACGGGGACTTACTTCGGTAGTCGGTTGTCTAGTAAAATACGCAGCAAACTAAGCCTCAATTTAAAAGTTAAACGATCAAACACGCGACGGAAAAACAAGTGATTTATCGTTAAAGAACTTTTTGCACGTTGGATCACTTTAATAGACGGTTTCCTAGAAATCTAATGAAGCGTATCCCGGCTCTCCCCTTTATCGCCTTTATTGCGGAAATTTCACCGTACGGTCCCAACGACATCAAAAACAAGAAAAAGACTATGAAATTGAAGGCTATGAGTAAAATGGGGGCGAGAAATTTAAAAATCATTTCCTGAAGTTGTGTTGCGAAAAAAGGTATTTTTAAATAAGTGCCTCAAACAAGTCGACATCTGTAACACGCTATGTGGTAGGAAGCATGGTGTCAAATGCATCGCAAAAAAAATTATGGCATTGCGTTGCTTCGTAAAAAGGGTAGTTTCCCTTAGAATGAAATTACTGGAAACTTTGGGGAGAAGAAAAGCATTCTTCCACAAGGTCTCTGTTTAACAAGCAGAAATGTTCCTGTTATCCTAGTGGGATTAGGGATGAAAGCAGTAAAAGCAGGAGGACCATAAAACGCCTCCTTCGGGAGTGCGCGGCCGTAATACGGTTCCAGTCGCCTCCGCCCGGGTATTTCTCTCCAGGTGGCAGGAGAACACGAGAGCAGAAGATTCAGGAGCTCGGGACCAAAACAAACCCATAAAGATATGGGACGTGAGAAAGAGTGCACCGGGTAAATTAATTTCGGTACACTTTGGAAGAAAGCGAACAAGCGAACAAGATGTTTTAATTTGGAAGCACAAACAGGTACGTAAAAATGGGGTAATTTACGCTGTCGCTCAGGAAATTAAACGTTTGCTTATTCAAACAAGTTAATATTGTTTGAAATCAGCTACTAGAAACACATTATTATAATATGTGGTTACTTCCCACAGTTACAACTACTTCCTTAGAAAATTAAATAAACTCGTTCTTTAGGATTTCCGTAGGTACTTGAACAAATATATCCAACATCCCGTTCTAAAAAATCAGTGGGTCACATCTAATATTGGTTTAGTGGTCCGATAATAATATAATAATCAATATAATATTCTAAACAACCCCATTAAACGAACACCGAAAAAAGCTATTACATATTAATTAAGTCAGAGATTTTTCATTAGGCCGTTTAGGCAGTCAATTTTAATTACGACCGTAAAAGTACCGACGCCATTAAAACATGATCTGTTGGTAAAATCGTATATTATAACTACTGTTCGTGATAGGAAACCTGGACGACAGAAAACTTTAAATAATGAGAAACAAGGTCATTTCTTCAGAATGAGGCAAACAACATCCAGAAGCCTACATAGCGTCATACGTGTATCCGTGTACTATTGAGCTCGGCAATTAAATATAATCATTGTAAAGTTTCTCTGGAGTCCTTCAGAAATATTGTATTTTATTAGTACTGGCAAGTATCTCAGTACTATTCCGTATTGATTGAAAGGCTTATAGTTTTATAGTTCTTTGAGATCACAGTGACTATTTATTGTTATTTCGTATTATACAACCATGGTTTAAGAGGACACAAGTCCTTGAAACTCGGAAGCTAGATTTTGTCTGATAGCTCTCTCAAAATAATGACTAACCTGCCTGTGTTCGGTTATCTTCATGTGACCCGAATATAGCATAGACACCGGGAATAGAACTGATCATAGACTGATATTATGATACATAACAATTATAAATACTACAAAATACGTCGTGGCAACTAATGTTTGAAATAAATGCTCATTTTACCCTACTGTGGAACCATTAAATGGCGAGAAAAGTAATCTAGGAAACTAACAATTTGTGTTTCCATTGATTCCTAATTTAGATGGGAACTGATGACAGAATCACGTCAACAGATCACAGGTCAGTATGAACACTGCGAATCACATGAATGAGATAAAGTTACAGAGCATAAAGAAGTATGTACGTAGATAGTAATTAAATTGCTTCTTTAACGTGAAGTGCTTTAAAATATTTTAATGAATGGGTGTATACACTGTATACTGTATAATCTATTACATGGCGTCTGCGTGTACGAATACCTACATCAAGAGTGACCTTTAAATCGGAGCATCGAGTAGATACAACACGTGAAAACTACGGTGTGTAAGAAAGTGTACATAAGCGCTCACAGCTCTAACGTGTGCATGGTATTGCTGCATCACACATTAGTACATGGTGTCCATTGACTCAATGGAGGAACTGAGAGTTGAGACCAGCCAGCGTGAAGATTTTCCCATCCAGCCAAGCAAAACTCTCGGGGCGATTCTCGCGATCACAGTTCAGTGCTCGCGAGGTAACTCGCAGAGACACCGGGAGATCTAGGGGCATTGAAGAAGCCAACAAGGGTCAGGTGAAGGGCTGACCCTTTTCCTGTCTCAATCTACAGTAAAAAATGCTTTAGGCAATTCTGAATCCTATAGAGTAGGGAAAATGCAATTAATGCAGTTGGGTGAAGCTGATCTAACCGCGCCAGCACAGCATACCAAAATATCTTATTTCAAGCATAAAAAACTATTTAAGAATAAAAAAATATGAGTAGAAAAATCAGCGTAGCTTGTATCCACTGAACAGGCAATCCCGTAAAGCGTATATAATATATATTATAGTTTTACCAGTTAAAATAAGACATTTCAACTCCCAGGCCTCAGATAAGCCGATGAAATTAGTTATCTGTTCAAGAAATAATTTCGATATTTGAAAATGGATGATCAACTTCACTTGATTTTTGCGCTGCTCGCAGCCAAACCACCCGCTAAAGGCCAAATGCTTACGCCGTAATGGCACGGAAGTCGTAAAATATTAAAACAATGGAATAATATTTATTAAACTCGGACGCCCGTATTCCGTTATTTTAAATGAACCCCTATCGGGTTAAAAATTTAATAAAAAAACAACAACAGTTGTGAACGCATTTTTCACATCACGAAGATAATAAATAACATACCTGAAAGGTACCTGCCTACTTATTTTTCGTCCCAATTATGAAAGTTCTGACATGCAGTCTTCCCAAATAATGCTCTACTTAAAAAAACGTTATTCGAAACATTATTACGATAATGTACAGCACAAACAACAAGGATAGGTGGGTAGGTACCTACTACAGACAGACAAATTAAGTTTAATTATATTTTATTTTCTCTACGTGCATATAATTGTTAAAGAGCGTTTTAATTTGCAAATACGGAAAGTAATAAAAAATCAAATTATAATAAAAAGTTACACTTCAGTTGAACGTACGGCTACCTTGGAGATACAGGCACAGCTACCATAAAATATATCCGGCATTATATTAATTACACGCAGCATTACTGTACGTTAAAATTCACTTTGTTATCTAACGTACACACAAAATTTGGTATAATTTATTTATTAACTAGTAAGTTCCCGGCATGCGTTGCACAGCCACTTAAAAAAATGATTTTTTCTCCCTCCGTGTCCTTTCTCATTCGTCCCCGTACCCTTCTACCTCTCCTTCCGCGTTCCCCCTCCACCATCGCCCCTCTCCACTCCCACTTCCACCGTCCCGCGTTCCCTTTCCACCTTCCCCGTATTCCCCCCTTCCTCGTCCCCCTTCCCGCGAATCCCCTCTCCTTCGTTCACCTCTACCCCTCCCGGATTCTCCTCCCACTCCAACCTTCCCTCCACGCCGCTAAGCTACATAAAATACACAAAATTTTCAAACTACTCAAACGCCACCTATTGTAAAATTTTCATACAAATTTCATAACGCCAGAGCTCAGCAGTATATATAGAAACCTTCGCGGGCGTACGCACAACAACACCTTTCATATTCCCACGAGAACCACTCGTTCTAAAATCCTTTTTAAATGTAACAATAATCGGACTGAGTATACGAAACACTCACTTTTACCTAGGTTGCATGAAGTTACTAATAGATATGCAGATGTGATAGATCTATTTAACTGCACGGAACATAGATACAAGACGGCTATGCTATCATATTTTTTCAATCACTATTAATTTTATTTGTATTATAGATTTTTGCATGTAAATGTATCTCTGGTGTCACTTCCCAATGTATCGTCACAATTAACTATTATACATACACTGTTTTACCATTACTAATATTTTGAATATGAATTTGTGACATGTAATTAATGTTTATGGCATACTTATGCCGTTTGTATTAAATAAATAAACACACCAAATTTTCATCGGAATCGGATGAATATTATGGGAAATAATTTCATATCGCCAGAGCTCACTATTATATATAGAAACACCGGTCCGTGGTTGTGTGGGCATAGCGCTTGGGTCCCACCCGAGCGTCGCGTGTTCGATTCCTCGGCTGGCTAAGTCCTCCATCACAACACAAGCAACATTTTCGGTTTTCTGGGGTGGTAGTAGGAGATTTTCAAACATTGTTGGGTTATTCGTAACCCGGGAATGTTTGTATTTCTTTTTTGTAGTAGTTTGGTTTTACATCAATTCACCAAAGTTTTATCATAATCAGATGAATGGTTTAGGAATACATAAGGGACAAACAAAGAAACTTTCACTTTTTTTATTAAGATTTGAATAAACAACAAATAAATAGATAATTTTTAAGATTTTCACGGCCAAAAGCATTTTCGTTATTTGTTTTTGGGGTGTTATGCCGTGTTGCGCTACCTCCTTCTTTAGCCACCGACCGATGGACACCGGACCGGTCTACCGGATCTGCCGGATCTGCCCTGATGATGGACACTGCAACGATGTCCGAAACGTTGGCTAAAGAAGGAGGTAGCGCAACACGGCATAACACCCCAAAAACAAATAACGAAAAACAAATAAATAGATTTAAAAAGATATTTTTGTAATATTGTGAAGGAAGACGGTTATACGAGGGCTAGAAAACTTATATGAACGCGCACTGCCGTACATTAATCGTTAAGAAATGTTAGGAAGTTAATTACTGCATAAATATACTAGTTTCCCACTAAATAAAACCACTGCGGTCTTAAACTCACGTGGCTGCTTTCCAAGCAAGTGTTATTCAAGTTGCACACCATCTTAGCCCAGAGGCTTCGTCCTTCCTCAAGGTAGTGCAGGCAATTTCTACTTAAATAAATGTAACCACTTTAGGCGACTTTATGTCTTATGCAATCAACTAAGGGGGTTTCCTTTGCATATTTTACACGCTGGACTTGCTTCGCTCTGTGAAAAGAGATAAACTGGTTTACATTGCCGGCTCTTCGAAGGCGTGTCTCCAGCAACGTATTTTTTCAATACAAATCGAAGCTGGTCTAGAGTAATACAAAAAAAAACAGCGATGGACAAGTAAACCGAAGCTCAGAGCAATAAAATCTTATATCGCTTAGATAAAACTTTTATTTCATTCAAAGGAAAATTACCCTTTCCACTTATCACCTTTCAAATCATCTTAATTTTATTAGTAAGATTGTAATCTTATAGAATCAAAAGAAGCAACTAGTGAAACTAGTCAGTCAGCTAACACAAAATGAAGAAATAAAAGATAAAAGAAATCCAAACCAAAATGTATTTTGTTTAATGAGTTTCTTTATTACCGGCATGTCAATAGCATTGCACAAGGTACGGGCACACGTAGAAGTAATGAAACATCACAAAGCAAATAATGCCCTGAAGCTTTTTGTGCACTTTCGTCGTGTTAGTAACATAATCTACTTGTGACTTTTATCTTGATGATTACCAAACATACACTGAGTTTTTGTACAAATCTTTTAATAAATGTTCTTGTGTCAAATTGTGCAATAGATATAACACGATGTTTAGATTATTCTAAAATAGTTTTTTTTTCTTATAATTATGTTATAAAATGTTGCAATGAATATGAAGAATGAAACATCAGTTTAGTGTTGTTTTGTTTTAACCTGGTGATGAAGAATTCCGCAAGGAACCCATGTGATGCTGATCTTTTTTTGTTGAAAACGTATATTGAAAACCTTCCAATTTTGTGTGCGCCAGAGAGACGAATTATTAGGGGACCGGGCCATTAATATCGTAGCCTCCTAGCCTCCCACTCTTTGTTAAGGTAAAAAAATATATAATTTAATACTGGAAGGGTCTAATGATGCTTACACGCTGAGACTTTTTAAACACATTGCTATTGGGCATGAAATTCCCTAATGACTTTGTCAGTTCAACAAAATAAACTTAACGACATCAAGATAGAAGAGAGAATTATTAAAAAAAATAATCGCCCAATGACTTTGAAAAAACCTTGCATCACAAGGAGTAAAATTTTTTTTTTGAGTGTGAGGAAGGGTTGCTTCAAAGAATTTGAACAATTCATCAAATTTCAAAGTTCAAATTCAAGTTCTGTGAAAGCTTTATTCAAGTTGTAATTATTTCACCGCAGGCCACAGGCCGGTTGATTTACAAACTACATGATTAAATAAAACTTAAATTGAACTTTCACAGAATTTGAAATTTAACTTTGAAATTTGAAATTCCGTGAAACAAACAACCAGTCCCTAGAGTTGCACTAGTTGACAAGTTTATGTTTTTTCACTTAGGGTCAGTGATAACAGAATTTGAATAATTCGTCAAAATTTCAAAGATAATTTTCAAACGTTGTGAATGTTTTTATTTCAGTTCTGAGAAATAACTGGCCCATAATGAAATAATACAAAACATGAATAGAACTTTCACGGAACTTGAATTTTATCTTAATATAACTAGTTTTAATAATTTATATTAGGTATATCAAGAATCAAGAGCCTATTTGATACTAAAATAAAATAAAATGTTATCGGAATGCCCTTTAAAAATATTACAAAATACTCATAAAGAAAAAAGAAAATCACAATTTGATGTGCACTGAAGATCGTCAGCATATAAGTCCAAAAACCACAAGCAACAAAACCACAATCCAAAAAGTTTTATCATCGGGATTAGCAGCACGGTAGCCGCGCCTCGAGGGATCTCATATCCATTTGTATCAAACCTCAATCAAATTGAATTACATTTATAATGATTCTAATAAAAGAACCTGCTCCACAAAAAACTACGCTGTCCGAAGAAAAATAGACGAGTGTACCTTACATACACACTGATTGAAGTATGAAAAAAACCCATTACAGGAAACGCCATATCTTCCCTATTACTTTAGAGCTTACATACTTTCATACTTTGATCGACAACCGGCGAATCTACCGATAATTTGATTAAACCAAGTAGTTCATCTTTATTACATTGCACACTCGGCTTGGAATTCGGCATGGCTTTTTGTTAAATATTTTTACTTCGAACGGTACAATAACCTCTCTGACTTTAAAGTATCAAATACCGGATGACAGAATATTGGTGATAAATTATTTTTATTGCATCAACCGCGTTCAGTCTCAATGTATATTGTTTTATTTATTTACAGATCAAATTATGGATAGTTATCAAAGAAAACAAGGTTTAAAATAATGCCAAGTAGGTACATTGTTAACAGATTTTGGAGGTCGCGGGTTCAATAACCGACGCGCGCATAAATACATTTAAATTATATCATTGAAGAAGAAGATAACATTAATAATCTAAACGAAAATATGAAAGAGAACAAGACACACAAAAATAGAAAAAGTTAATGGTTGCAACTGGGACTCGAACCCAGAACCTTTCGTCTAACTGGGACGTGCGCTTTTACCAATTCAGCCATTGCCACCTTCTGTCAAACCGTCATAATTTGTCAATCTCATATTTTCAAATTTTAGAAATAACAATATATTTTTATTTTATTTTTTATTTTTAACTTTATGAGTAAAACCTCAAATTGTAATATTTAAATAAATGAAGACAATATAAGCGAAACTCAATCGAAAATACAGAAAATATTGACACCTCTGGGACTCGAGTCCCAGAGGTGTCAATATGTTTTTCTGATTTTTCTGTTTCCAGATTTTCGATTGAGTTTCACTTATATTGTCTTCATTTATTTAAATATTACAATTTGAGGTTTTACTCATAAAGTTAAAAATAAAAAATAAAATATTCATCCTAGACTTGCAGAAAAGTCAATAGATGTCGCATATTAAATAAAATGGATAAAGATTTATCCAGACACTATCTAGAGAGCATTTAGTTCGGGTTTGAATCTTGCAATCATACATAAAGATAGTTGCCAATAATATATGCGTTAAAGAAAATGAAGATAATGTAGGTGGTTCTAAGTCGAAGTATGGTACAGTTAAACATGACCGAATTTCATATCGACACCGTGGCGCAGTGGTTAGCGCGTTTGCCCGGAAAGCAAGAGGTCCTGGGTTCGAGTCCCAGAGGTGTCAATATGTTTTTCTGATTTTTCTGTTTCCAGATTTTCGATTGAGTTTCGCTTATATTGTCTTCATTTATTTAAATATATTTTTATCTTCGACTAATTTTTCTATATAATGGGCAACTACCTACTCTTCTTCTTCAATGATATATTACATTGATGGGAATAAAAGCTATAAGAGTTGTTCTTCAAAAGTTATAAGAGTTGTTCTTACAAAAGATTGAACATTTAAATTAATTTAAACTTGTTATTTTAGTAATATTGGTAATCAATATAAAATATTTGCGGGTCTTTCCAAAATGGCGGACAAATTTTCAATATCGCTCTGGTGAAAGACCACTATTTAACATGGAAATGTTGCGTGAAATGGCTCTAACCGTTTTTTGTGTTCAATGTTGTATATAGTGTTTTTTTTTAAATTTTATTTATAAAATACATGATATTTAATTAAGACATTTACACCAAACTAGGCGGCCGCATGTTTATGGTAACCAAAGGAGAATAGTTACCTTGTATGAAGTCTAGTGTAAACATATGGATTTAGTACATAAACTTGTTGAAAATTGGAAAAATAAAAGTAGAAATTAGAAGACAGAAAGGAGAAAAGCGTGTTTATTTGAAAAAAAAATTTTTTTAGGATTTCTTTATTTTGCTAAAACTAAGTAATCAAAACAATTAACGATCGTACACACGAAGAGCACAAAAAATACACAAATAATGTAACATAAATTATAAAACTCCAGGATCTCGAATAGGCCTCCCCACGTCCAACCTCATTTACCCCAACGCACAATTACGCGGAGTGCAATGAGCGAAATCCATATTTCAACATTAATAAGACTCAAATGGAGATTCATGGACTCAGACGGAGGGGCGGGAAATGTTTTAGCATCAATAGCTACCTGCTGGTGAGTAGCCTCCTCCGAAGTGATACCACCGGGATACAATGTTGATATTACCCACCCTTAGCCGACCCACCCCCCTCCCGCCCTTACCTGCAATATATTCGTGTGTACAAACATCGGGGCGGCTAACCCTCGGCTGCGTGGGGATCGTTGCATTGAAAAGCAAAAGTGATATCAGAAGCTTTGGGAAAATAATCCCGGAAAGTTGCTCTGAGTGAAAAGCGCTCCAAAAATTGAAAAAAAAAATGCTGTGATTAAATTGAATGTAGACTATTTCACAGTGATACTTTCTAATTGTTAAACAGCATAATTTCTTTGTGTTTTTTTACAAAATTGGACCTGATTACCTATTAGTTTTAGTTGTGTATTGTGAAAATTATGAAATTATAAAAAAATATCTTTCAGCCCAAAACATTTAAAGGCGTGTTTGAATGTACTTATTTGTTGGCACACCGATGTCAACGATTACGGCCGACGTAGTCCAGAGGTAAGGCTCTTGACTCGCACACCGAAGGTCGCGGGATCGAAATAATTTGTGTTATTTCACAATTTATTCATTTAAAATAATATATAGTACCTATATTTGAGGCACGTTCCAGAGTGGAAGATACTCTCAGTATCGCCTTGGTTTAAGACCACCATTAATAAATGAAACTTTGCTTGAAATAGCATTAGCCGTGTTTGGTGACCAGATCTGAATAGCCAGGTACTTCCCAACCTTCCTCTTCCCTATCTCCTTCCCCTCCCCACTACCTTCAGCCTCACAACATACCTCAATTGGGGATGCCATAGTCTTACTGGATTCAGACGGGAGCAGTTGGGACTCTTATGCGGTATTCTTATAAAAAAACGATAGTATGAAAAGTTTCAAAAAAGTTTTTCGAACAAGTTTGGAACACCCGCCTTCCCCTCTTCACCAGAAATGCTCAAATATAGTGGGAGTGTAGTGACGTTTTTAAATTGTTTTAATTTAGACTTGCGATTCAATCCAGCAACGTAATTTTTATGTTTTTTTTTGTTTCATCTTTCAGCTTCCTGAGAAAAACAAAATTATTAACTAAATAATTTTTAATCCATCCAGAACACCTCTACATTAGCAATGGTATCTTTAACATTATATTACAAAATAGGTACCTACCTATATTTTAAAAGTGTAATATTTTTTTCATTCTGTAGAAACAAAATATCTCAGTTTTTTTATGTTGGCAAGTCAAGTTATATTCGGTGGTTTTTCACGGGTACCAACCGGTATTGTTTTTAAAACATAAGATTATACTTCATTATTACACTCATAGATTTTTCAGAATGGGCGGAGTAGTCGAAAAACAGCAAAAACAACGCAAATTTACGTAGATTATTATGGTAATTTAATATTTTCAACGGGTCACGCGACACCATTTGAAAACTTTATCTGTTTTATTTCAGATTATTTTCGACAAGAAAGTCGACTTTTTGCCGTTTCGCAGACGACAGCATGCATAATGTTAGTGTCATTATCATAAGACACACGAGACCGAATGGTGGCCGCTTGCAACCTGCCATTTACCACGTAAGGTTTCGTGCAACAATATTACACTATTCGGTATGGTTTACTGTTATGTAGACTGTCTGGGATTAGTGCAATTACTGAACAGGGGTGATATTCAATTTTGAAGGTCATTGAACCTAGCCAACTGAAAAGGAAATCATCGTATATAGAGATTGAGTCATTCTAACTCATTATTTCTATGGTACGAGTAAAATAAGTAGATTTTAATGAAGAATAAATTTAATTTGAATCATCTATACGTACTTCACGTTTCATATGGTGCAATAAAATAATGATTAAATTTAATAAAATAAAATCCCCAAGAAATAAACATAACATGGTCCAATAATAACTAAATGGTTGATTGGCTTAGGTAGTTGGGTAGGCAGGTTAGCCTGAAAAATTATTAAATAATGTGAAATAAAATTATACAAAGTTAACTATAAATGACACCATTAGTAAAAATTTTGTAGATAGTTTTAATAATAAAAAAAATATTTTTTACAGCGTACTTCATTTGGCATTTTCCCGAGCATTTTGGTTCCTTATAACAGGCAATCTGCCTAAGCTAGTAACTAATATCGAATAATATTACAACTAATATGACCCGACATTTGTACACATTTAAATAAAATAAAACGCATATTTCAAAAAAACCATGTTCAGAAATAATAATATTACTGATGTATGTTTTTGTGCAATTTATCATTGCTTTAATCAGGTGTCGCTAATTTGTAGTACCTACCACTCTCTTCGTTCATTTCTACTGTTTTTTCAGTTCGTAGATATTACATACTTCTTCTTGAAACTTTTTTCACAAATCACACAAATATACCGCAACGTGCGAGGTGATTAGTATTGTAGGAGGTTACTCTTTGATCGTTAAAGCAAAATAAGGCGAGTTAAAAATAATATCCAACATCCAACGTGTAACAGGATGTTACGCTAGGCATGCAAGTGCTACACTGTCCATTTCAGAACCAGCGATTCAATTACACAAATTATAACGCAACCTTATCCAAATAGCGGAAAACGTTCGGGAATGATTGAGAGTTAGATAATACGCTAGACACACGTAAATTACCATGGAGTTTTAGCGAGAAATAAATCTTAGTTTAAAGCAAAAACCAGTTTTTCCTGAAGCAGCAAAAACTCTCTGTAACGATCAGCTAAGAAATTTGCACAGCTTTTCTAAAATATCGAGTTCGCTCCCAACGTCATTTATCCTCATAAGATGGGATGCCAATATTTTTTAACTTAATCGAATGACATATTGTTATGAATTACACCCTAAGTAAATTAACTTAAATTATTTAATTGTCATGGGTTATCACCGAGAAATAAATTTTAGTTAAATCAAAAACAAGTTTTTCCTGAAGCAAGCAAAAACTCCCTGAAACGACCAGCAAATAAATTTGCACAGCTTTCCCGAAATGTCGAGATCGCTCCCAACATCATTTATCCTCTTAAGAGAAGATGTCAATGTTTTTTTAACTTAATCGACAGACGTATTGTTGTGCTTACAATGAAATACACCAAAGTAAATAAATTAAATGATTAAATTGCCATCGTTTTTAGCGAGAAATAAAACTTAGTTTAAAGCAAAAACTATCCAAAACGATCAGCTAAGTGCTTTGCATGGCTTTTCTGAAATGTCGAGATCGGTCCCAACGTCATTTATCCTCGTAAGAGAGGATGCCAATATTTTAAAACTAATCGACAGAAATATTTTTGTGTTTACAGTGAAATATACTTAATATGGAATTAATGATAAAAGAAAATTAACGGGCGGAGCCGGGAGGTAAAACCAGTATCCAAAGCTTGTAACTTACCACTAGCAAGGTGTTGTGGCAGGCGCAAACGTCACCATTCTGCAATAAAAAATATAGTTTTGTTAAAAAGCTGTTGAAATTCATGACAATGCCAAACGCCCTTTCCTTTCTGAGAAGCTGGTGGAATAGTCAAGATAATAAAAACAGTGCTTAAGAAATGATTCATAAGGTAGTTAGTTATATTATGGAAAACGTTTTTTCGATATTAATCAGGTAATATATTCTTGGTATCCAAGATCCGAGTTGCCCTTTGCATGTTCAAATATTATTTTGGATATATTTTTAACGTCTATTCGTTTCACGAGCCACGCACTTGGCAATCATCTATCACAATAATACGCAAAATGATTTATTTTTTAATACATCTGTTTGAATTTCACTTTTGTTTTAATATATGAATGAAGTGGAATCTTGGAAGTGGAAATTAACCCACTTCCCGACACCAGATCGAGCTGAAACTCGGCAGTAAGATTTTGTTGTCGATGACAATGCATTATATCAACTTTTGGTGGCAATCACGAACACACACGCGGACATATACGCATTTCTCTGAAATTCGATGACATCACAGCAGTTAACTCCGGTTAACTTTTTTTGGTTAACTCCGGTTCTTGGGTAGAAAAGTTCAATCCTCAGTCGATAAAAAATAAATGTTTTGTTTTTACATAGGCGATTAAAACATGTAATCATATAATATGTCCTTCCACCATCCACGGAGTCTACAAAAGTAAACAGTATACATTCATAGCGTAAATCTGTGTGAATCTAGGTACACTGTATATATCATGTGTTGTACCTATGTACAACCCCACGTCATAATACATATATACCTATTCCTTTTTGTGTTTGTTGAATTAATAATCTCATATACGGTTCTAATGGATCAATTGTGTTCCTTAATTAATTAAGTTAATCATGAAGACTTATTCACACGTACGTACCTACACCATAAGGAATGTGAATAGTGTACAATGGTTGGTACATATCCATATTAAACGCTTTCACATGATAAATTAAACAGGTTTCATGACGTTGAGCGGTAATATTGGCTCTAACCTGAAGGTGAACGCCAAATAAAAACCGAGTTAAAATAATATGGTAAAGAAATGGCGTTCGTTGGAGTAGTTAACTTGGGTTTAGAGGTAAATGGGTCCAAGAGGCAGGTAGAAGAAGATGGGCAGTAGACCTACGAAATTAATGGTTCACTTTTAATAAGGGGCGGTTAAAAAATTCATCTGTCTGATGACGGGGAGAAGGTTTAATACCAGGCAGCGGTAAAAAACGCGAGCGGAGTAGGTTTTTAATTAAATCGGTTCTTTGAAACGCTTTCGACTTGTCGTATTTAAAATAATGCTAATCACAACAGTGTTACAAGTGGTCGTAAACATGAACCATTCATATTTTATAGAATAATAATATTAGAATGTCATTATATCAAGTTGAAAGGCGTGCATTGTCGTGAATTAACCGTTTTTAAACAATTGTGTGTGTTTTTTTTAAAAATTGAAAACCTCTTTAGCACCGTTGTGATTTGAAACTCGATGAAACGAAAAGTAGCGACACTAAAAAGAGACAAACCCATACCTACATCTATAGGATTCAGCCTGCGAGAGAATGAGATCTGGTGCGGTTCTCATCCTCTTTGTGCGGTGCTTCGTAGCCTCCCAACTCTTGTCTACTTTAATTTTCTGAAGGTTTCACTTCGACCGTATGTGAGTTGCAAACTCTGATTTTTTTACATTAGCTTCATACAGGAGGCCCCGAAGAAAATAATTCCTCTCAGCGCCTATGTCATTTTTGAGAACGTTGTGTGGAGGATATTTTTAGGAAAGGAAGGAGAGGAAGTTCTGGGATGGAAAATATATGAGGGGTGGGTAGATCATCCGAGGGTCAGTGTGTCCACGAGAGACGGCCGTATGAATCTATCCCTCCCATTGCGATGCAAGGCGTTGTTCCGAAAGAGTTCTGCTGGAGAGGTCAATTGGCCTCTCTCAACCAATCTCTCCCCATACGGCCTGCCACGCAGTTGGTGGGCAGACGCATCCGCCGCCAAGATCCAGACAAACCTAACCCCATTAACCCAACCCTGCTAAGTCAATAACCAACGTAGCGAACCACTTGGAATGACCTATGGCAGAGGTGTTGGTTATCCAGTAAATAGTTCCGGGGCGGCGGCGGTACCTACTCGTACCTACGTCCCAACTTGATAATCTTATATGAGCTTACACAAAGATGCAAGCTTTTACCATTCGTTTTGTAGTGGAATAATATTGAAGCATTATTTAAATTCCAATAAATTCATTTGTAAAACAGACGTACGACGGCAAAATGCTACTTGTATCTTTGAATTTCAGATTGAATGTTTACGCCTCAGTGAGTTTGCGGTCGACTGAGCAATAATGCCCAATCTTTATCAAAAAGGGATGAAAATCGCCCGTCGATTTACCTGGTCAATATAATCATTTATGCGTAGGAAATACCGCAGTAGATTTGGGTTGTAATTTCGGCCTAACCACCAAATAACGTGTTGCATCCCAAACCGCCCAGGGCAAGATGAATGGAGCACAACTTAGAGAGAAGAAAGGTGGGTTAGACTGATGGTATCGTGTAGAAGAGGTATTCGTTCGAATGGTATGTAGTATGTAGGTATGGTTGTATTTATGGTATTTTATACACATATAACCAACTCCACATACCATCTTGCTAGTTGTATAATTAGAAAACCTTATGCTGATAAATCCTATCTTAATTTGTTTTGCCTTTAATTACTATCTGTACAAGCAGAAAAACAATGCACAAATAAATAATGATTGATTGATAAGAATAAGTACCTATAACTACTAACACAAGAAAAAACAGGGGTATAGTTTAAATTACCGTGGGCTAATGTCGTTAAATTCGAATAATATATCGAGGCCTTAGAGCAAGAATGACGTAACAAGAAAATTCACAGGAGAGGCAAATATCGCTAGAAATTCCGACATATTTAGTGTAGTGAAATGATCGAACTACAGTAAAAAATGTGAATGATTGAAATAAATATAGCAGTTCTTAATTAAGTCCTTGGGAAAACAAAATAGATAAGATTTCTATCGAAATTTGAATTTTCTCGTTACGTCATTCTGTCTCTAAACCCTCGGTGTACAAGTGTGTAACAAAACATATCCGAATTATCCAGCGATTAATAAGCGTATTTGGAGTAAAAAAGTAAGATGGCATTTTGCTGTCGGATGATAATATGTTTTCTATTTAAAAAAATTCAATCACACTCCTACACGTCTACACTAATTTAGTGTTACGCGCGCTGTTTCGTGTGTTACCGGATTGCTAGAACGAGATGGAATGCTTATCACGTGACCCACTCAGCTATATCCGACTATTCAGTCGCGATGCGTGATGGAAAAAATATTATAATTGTTCTTAATTGAAAAAAAAAATCATCGGACAGCAAAACGACGTCTACATTTTTACTCCAAACATGCTCAATAATAGCTGATTAAAATCATTCGGGTACGTACTGTTACACCCTGCACACATATTAAATAGATAAAAGCTCAAAATAAACAGAAATAAACTGCACCTAAAAATTAAAAAACAACCCTGTAACTTATTACTAAAAACAGAATTTACTAAAATACGTAACGACATAACTATAAAAAAACGGAACTTAAAAAAACAATACTACAGCAGCCTATTTAAAAAATGTGAAAATAATACCAAAAAGACTTGGAACGTAATAAACAGCATCATCAAGAACCAAACAAACACGCAAAGTAAACCATGTACAAAATTAAAGAACGGTAATGAAATCATCACAGAAGACATCAAGATATGCGAATACTTTAATAACTACTTTTGTAATATTGGTGCTTCTTTGGCTGATAATATAATCAACAAATACAGACATAAACTGGATGATAAAGTTACATTAAAGTATGAAAGTGCGGAATCAATATACTTGCAACCCACAACTGAACCCGAAATATTAGCTATCATAAAATCCCTAAAATCAAACGCGAGTGCTGGACATGATCAACTAAAATGTACAACAGTACAAAAACTTGCCCCACTACTAACTCCTACACTAACTAAACTGATTAACCTGAGCCTGAAAGAAGGTCAATTTCCAGACAGTTGTAAAATTGCAAGGGTTATTCCAATATATAAAGGGAGCTTGAAAACTCAAACATCTAACTATAGGCCCATTTCTGTCCTACCGATTCTATCAAAAATATATGAAAGAGTAATATACGATAGGCTAGACAACTTTCTGAAAAAAAAATCATTTCTATATGCCAAACAATACGGTTTCAGAAAAAAATGTAATACTCTCTCTGCAACTAATGATCTCATAAATAAACTTAGAACTAGCATAGATAATAAAAACTATGTCATAGCAATTCTCGTAGACCTTCAAAAAGCCTTTGACACTGTAAGTCATGAAATACTGATTAAAAAAATAGAAAAAACAGGTGTAACCGGTCCAGCTATCAAACTAATAAAATCCTATCTGTCCAACAGAAAACAATGTGTTAACATAGGAGATAAAAACAGTCAACTCGAGAGTATAAACTACGGAGTTCCACAAGGATCAATACTAGGGCCACTTTTATTCCAAATATACATAAATGACATCTGTCAGCTAAAACTACATGGTGAAATTTTCTTATACGCAGATGACACGGCAATTTTTTACTTCGGCAAAAACTTAGAAAGTCTATTAGAACAATCTCAAACGGATCTTAATGTACTAAACGATTGGCTAATACAAAATATATTAACAATAAATATTAATAAAACCGGTTACATGATCTTAAGCTCACCTAAAAGAATAATACCATCGCATAAACCATTACAAATAGAAGAAAGAGACCTACATATCCTAGATAGCGAAAAATACCTGGGCTTATATATTGATAAACATTTAACATTTAAACAACACGTAGAAAAACTAAAAACAAAAATCATCCCATTAATTGGTGTATTTGGTAGAATTGCTCATCTTCTACCAACAGAGGTAAAGAGGGGCTTATACTTTAGCTTAATCCAGTCCCACCTAAATTATTTAATAGAAATATGGGGAAACACATACATTACGTACTTAAACGACTTACAAATAATACAGAACAAAGTTATTAAAAAACTCTTCAACTATAACCCAGACACTCCCACAAAAAAACTATACCAGGAAATGAACCTTTTGAAAATAAGAACATTGTACGAATATAACATATGTCTTTTAATCTACAAAATACAAAATGGACTTATACACACAAACACAACATTTATAAAAACATCACAAGTACACGAACATTATACTAGACAACACAATAAATTGTACACAAATACTGTCAAGACTGAAAGTGGCAAGAGAAGTATTGGTCACGAGGGAGTTCATATATATAATCTCCTTCCAGATAGCCTAAAAACGGAAAATAACATAAAAACCTTCAAACAAAAACTATTTAAACTCAAAATGTTGGAACAAAATTAAAAATATTATTCTTATTACTGTACTATATATATATATGCTCTGTATTTAAGTTAAGAAAGCGAAATACTATGTTTCTTTTAACTTAATAATAAAAAAAAAAAAATAAAATAAATAAATAAAAACACATTGGTTTTGAAAAAAGGCATGCTTTTTCCTAGGTTTGGAAAATTTACAATTATTTTTCACCTGATATCTTTTTTCCAAGAAAATAATGTTTTATCGTCCAATTCAAAAGAATTATTAACTGTCAGCCGTGGAAATTAGGAAAGCAAGCGTAATTTTATTATGTATTATACCCATTCTTATGGCGCCAAATTCTCTGTAATCCCATTTCCTCGACATACCATCCTAATTCGGTAGAAGTGTCCATAAAAGTGTGAGAAAGAGGCAATGAAGAGTTCACCCGCCATTTTGCACTCGTGCAGCTACAACCAACCGTATTAGGTAATGTCCGGAGACATAAAGAGGCATCATTACTGGTCTCGTCGGCTACATACTTCAAAATGGTTATTTGCAATCTCAGCGAGCCGAGAACTAAATATAAAAATGCATACAAGAAAACCAAATAAGCAATGCGATAGGAAATGAGGCGAAATCAAAACTACATGATGGAAGAACGCCTTTGAGGTAACGGAATTTCTAAATGTACCGTTTTTGGACTCAAATCCAAAAGATCGAAGAATTGTTTTGAGCGACCACACAGCAAAACTATATAAGCAAAGCGATAGGAATTGGGGCTGCGAACTCAAAACTAGACGATTGAAGAACGCTTTTGAGGCAAGCGAATTTCTAAATGTATCATTTTTGGACTCAAATCCAAAAGATCGAAGAATGCTTTTGAGCGACCACACAGCAAAACCATATAATCAAAGCGATAGGAAATGGGGCTGCGAACTCAAAACTAGACGATTGAAGAACGCTTTTGAGGCAAGCGAATTTCTAAATGTATCATTTTTAGACTCAAATCCAAAAGACGGAAGAATGCTTTTGAGCGACCACACAGCAAAGCGATCGGAAATGGGGCTGCGAACTCAAAACTAGACGATTGAAGAACGCTTTTGAGGCAAGCGAATTTATAAATGTATCATTTTTGGACTCAAATCCAAAAGACGGAAGAATGCGTTTGAGCAATTTTTAGGTAATCCATAAATAAAATTATACAAGATAAAATAATATTTTTAAATAAACCTTTGAAATTTATTGTGCCCCACTCGCGGCGTTTTATTAGATTTTCCTCATTGGGTTTACAAATGAAGAAATGTGGAGGACAGAAAAAGGTGGAACAATCCCAGAATATTGCGATGGAAGGGAAGATGTCCCGAGTAATCGCGTTACAACCCTCGGGGGTTTAACGTTAAATTCACGTCCTTTAATATAATAACACTTTTTCCAGAGGGGAGGGAGGGCCATTGTAATGGTGATTCGCTTCTGGGCTGTTGGGCGGGATGATGACTCCGTGTAATTATTATTACATCGTTTTCTCGACAAGGCAATAAAATAAAATATCGTGAAAATTAATGACACGAAATGATTTAACGACAGTTTCGCTTCTTGCATCATTCAAATAAATGGGTTGACTTTACGATGTTTGAATCCAGTCGGTTTGAAGATATTGTAAAGTAATAACAATAAAGTTTGATAATTTTTCTTTACAAATTTAAATTCAACCACAAAGCTGATTCACGAGTGTCATTTTATGGAGAACTGAACGTGGTTGGCGCTAATGAAAAGTCCAAAGAAGCGAAGCTAGCAGTCCACAATGGAGTGCTGGTACCTGGAGTGCTGGTACCTAGAGATCCTTAGGGCGTGTGGTAAACTATGATCGTATGAGAAATGTGGATATCCGCAAAAAATGCAAGACTGATCTAAGCGTGTAATGAGTAAGATTAAGAAAAGGGACGCTCAGAGGGTTTGGGCATGTAGAGCGAATGAACGAAGAAATGAGTGTAAGGAGAATATATGACAAAAATGCGAATGGTAGAAGAAAGGAGGTTCGAGGACGAAATGGCACGTTCAAGTGTCAGAATAATAGAAGAGTCAGAATAATAGAAGAGGATGTATAAAACTTTTATGAATATGAATATTCCAAGACCGAGTTGAGTTTTTTGGCGGTTCATCCTCTCTGCCTATCCCTCTGCGTGATGGTCAGTTAGTTAGTTAATTCATTTGAATTTGAAAATAACCCCCCCGAGAAAAACATTTCACTGAAATTAGTCGATGAGTCATAATGACTGATTAATCTTTATAAAAATAAAAGTTTTTTTTCCTCAAAAGTGATTATTTATGTTTCCCATTTATTATCCGTTCCTTCCTTCCGGGTTTACAATCCTCCCCTCCCCCAGGAACTTGGGATGCATTTGAGAAGAGGGGAGCGCCGTGTTACCTACTAAACATAGCCATGGCTGTAAGCTGTAGCACCGAGGATAATCTTGCCAAATGTGTATAGTTTGATTTGCATACAAAATACGCCTGGGTTCATTTTCACAACATGTTAACATAGATACGAGATTAGATCTACGTTATGAAAATTAAGGAAAACTATATATGGAGACATCCTACAGTCCATAATTTATTGATCGGCCTTTTCTTAATCTGAGTACACGATTTGATCACACGGTGATAATTGTTGAACTTGACTAATATAGAAAACAATATTAGAATTAGGAAGGTATACCCTATACATATATATTTTACTGGAGCTTCGTTTAGGACTAGATTAGTAGCACAATCAAAACGTACTAGCATAAAAATAATATGTTTCTTAAATTGTAAACAATAATATTAAGTAAGTAATATAATAATAATTAATAATACATATATACATGAATGCGAAAGCGATACAAAAGACACCTTATTGGTGACATTTTACAATATATCTTTTTTGTATCTCATAGTTTTATTTTCTTATATAAATGTGTTTGTGTCTGTATGTAATTAACATATTAGGTCCTTACATATGAAATTGGCGTTTTGTACGGGAGGAACATAAAGTTGATTTTTTTTAAATATAATATATTTATTTAATCAAAGTATGTACCATTGCTATCTATGCACTTTTGCCATCTCATAGGTAGTTCATCGATCCCTTTACTAAAAAAAACCATTCGGGCGGGAATCAATAAAATCTTTGAAGGCGGTTTGCACTGCCCCATCGGAGTTGAATTTTTTCCCTTATGGTAATCTGTTGGGGCAAGGTCCGGAGAGTACCGTGGATGTCTTAAACATTCCAATTGAAGCTCCTCTGATTTGGTAGCCGTCTGTTGTGCAGTGTGTGGTCTAGCGGTCAACGCACGTTTGTTGATTTGCTTCACTCAATTCGTGAGGTACCCACCTTTCAAGCTTTTTCACCTTTCCACTTTGCTTCAAGTGGATTAAAAGAGTTTTATCACTAACACCGCAGCCTGCAGCTAACTCGGACGTGGTTTGCAATGGATCCGCTACCACAATAACCTTCAATTCTTCATTATCAACTTTGGTCTCCGCCGTCCACGGGGCTTGTTCTGCAGGTCGAAATTTCCAGAACGAAAACGTTGGAACCAAATACGCACTGTATTTTCTTTTGCGACACCGTCGCCATACACATCATTAATCCTTCGAGCCGTTTCTGCAGCACTGGTGCCACGGTGGAACTCGTACTCGTAAATAACGCGATATTTCAAGTTTTCCATTTTGTAAACTAAGTGACGCAAAGAAAAAAACAATTAAGGGAAAAAACAAATTAATTATAATTTTCGAAACACAAATACATGAGTAAATAGCTGTATAAATTTGAATTTGGAATTTCTAACCAAAGAGAAGGTATTTGAGATCAAAGTTGCCAGTACGGCAAAATGCCAATTTCATATGTAAGGACCTAATAATAAGCCCTGACGAAGCCTGAGGTAACCGAAACCTGGTTAGCTGTTAATTATTAATTCAAATAAAAAGTGGTGTTAAACAAATTGTGTTTTTTCATATAATATATGTCACACTTCAAAGTATTTGCTCCCTCCGATAATGTTAAGTTAATTTAAGTGTTTACAAGTTAAGAAAGTGAAATGCGTATATTTAAATTTAAAAATATATATAACAATAAAGGGCACAACTGGAGGCTTGTATTAAATTTCTGCCATAAGACATCACCGATTGAATGAAAAATAATACATTGTAAGTACATTCTGTAATTCAACAAATAATTCAGAGAGATTTCCTTCTATGCAAATGGGTATCACTTAAAAATTCTCGCAGGCCAATTTGTCAATCCATCAAATGCCACTTTTCTTAGAGGAAAATTTTGGCGAGTCACCCTTCATAATCAAATGCTTGGTGCAAGTTCCCCTCGATAAAGCTCGCCAAAATTCTTCTCGCACCAAGTTACCATTCGCTCGAAGGCGGCACACCAAAAGGAATAACAAGCCAAAGTTCTCGCCCGAATATTAAATAAGATGTTATGCCTTTTTGCCGAATGCGGAACGATTTCGCCAACGGTTTGTGTAACTGGGCAGGGATGAGGATACAGCACTACAGAACCCTTCACTGTGCTGATGTCAGCTAAGTGGAACCAGACAGGCAGGGGCCCAAATTATAAATGACAGCATCGGAAAATTCCAAGAAAACCAGCAAAGCTCTTACATTGGGATAAATATAATGGTGGCAATTTGTTATTATGCAAATTTGAATTCAGTTGTATAAAAATATTTCGGGAATTATTATTTTTTAAATCATTCATAAAAATCTCCTCCTCTCACTCTTTAAAACCAATGCTTACATTATGTGTATATAGACAGTTACAAGATTCATATCGACAGGCACATCATACTGATACACATGTACATACATTTTACAAAGCCATTTGTATTTAGGATATCTCTTCGATCTTAGACGGTATTGTTCGTAGACATAATAATAGTACAGTGATTATTAATAGATATTGGATAACACCCTCTGATTCACATCCAACCATAAATTTTATCATGACTGATGAGGCGGCCAAATGTACATTATCAGTACAAAAGAAGATTGGTGGCACCCTTCCCTAAAATATTATCTTCGTGTAAAAAGGTGATCCAATGAAACGACTCATTCTGAATAAATATAAACTAAAATATTCTAAAAAACTCTTATGGTGATGCAAAACATCATGTAACATTTGGAATCGGGTTAACAATAACACTCCATATGTAGATGGCGATAATGTTTAATATCCCGTTTAACGCAAGAAAAAAATAACTGCTTATGCAAGAAAAAACATCGCCAAGAAGTGTGGTATATTTCCATTTTTTTTATTTTTTATTATCGTTTTACGGTAATTTTCCAAAAAAAACATTATTTCCTCCCTTATATAATAAAACAATAACCGAAAATGGGTTATGTAAGTAGGAAATTTTAAACTTTTATGATATCTGGTCGAATAGTCCGATTCTTTATTTTTTTCTGGGCTTATCAAAAATTTTTAAAAACTAATAAAAAATTTCTACTCGCCGTATTTAATTAAAGCATCTAAAATAATTCTAAGCGATCCAATTTTCAAACCAAAACCAAATGATTTTGCATTACTTCGTAATGCTTTGCCTAAAGGTCAAATAAAACAAATACATTCTACAAACTACATTGCACGAAGGTGCAACAAATGACCCTGACTCTATACAAGCTGAAATGCTTTAAACAACTGTAACTGTTTTATTTGAGCTCGAAGAGGTTTTAATAGATAAAGATAAAAATTTAGAAGCGGAAACTTTAAGTTGGTAGTTCGCCATACTTATCACCTCATCTAGGAGACTGTTCCTCGCCGCGGATGTACAAGGGGTTGCATGGGGTGCTTTACCAACACAAACACAGCCATATGTAATAAATACATAGATAGAAGGCTCCTTCGTTGGTTATTGGAGGGAGTGTAGCGTCAGTTAATACGTGTGATCCAACAGGGGATGCACTTAGTAATGGGGAAAATAAGATAAGGGCTGTAATGGAGTTAAGCAAACTCTAATAACGATTTTACTACTATCATCAAAGATAACAGTCACTTTGATTAAATGAACTGTGATTTTTTTTTCGAAACTGTGGTCTCCGAATTGTTGTTATTCATGCATTTGATACAAGTCGGGAGGGAGGGAGGGTTCAATTCCTGCCACAGCCGTAGCGCGAAGAATTGGAAAATGAGTAAAGTGCATATGCGTTTGGGTTCTGTATCTATTTTTTTATATAATATTAGCATAGACTCGTGAAAAATCACATTTGGTAAAAATGGAAATAAAAATAGAAAAATAATTTTTCAAATAAACAAATTAAAAATTGCCACGGCCAAGAAATGAAACCCGATCAACCGCTTGGAAGCCAACTATGACCATTGCTCCACCAACTATTTTAAGAACGGCGGTATAAATCTTACTATCGTACTAATATTATAAAGGCGAAAGTTAATATATCCATATGGATGGATGCATGTATGTATGTTTGTTACTGTTTCACGCAAAAACTACTGAATGGATTTAATGAAACTTTACAATAATATAGCCCATACATAGCTCAGAGATCTGGCATTATGAAATTTGAATAAAAAAAATTGCAATAGGTGGCACGATTGGTAAGATATATATAATTCTTTATTCGATTCAAATTATTAGGGGAGTACTTCAAATTAATGCGGGAGGGGGGGAGGGGAAGGGAGGGGGGGAGTGAGTGGAGAGGGGGGGAGTGAGGGGGGAGTGGGGGGGGAGGCGGAGTGGGAACCCGCCTAATACCATGCGAGCGAAGCCGCGGGAAAAAGCTAGTTAATATTATAAACGCGAAAGTTTGTATGGATGCATGTCTGTTTGTTACTTTTTCACGGAAAAACTACTGAATGGATTTTAAATAAAACTTTACAATAATGTAGCTCATACATCAGAATAACATATAGGCTAGATATATAATAATGGTTAGCTATGGGTTATGAAATTTGTATACATGAAAATGTGTGTATTTCATATATTTTAGCGGCAGGGAGGAAAGGCAGGGGGGAAGGGGAACGGGGGTGGTGGGGTTCGCGGAGACGTAAGAGACGACGGAGGGGGAAGGCGGGGAAGATGGAAGGGAACGGGGACGCACGGAAAAGGACATGCAGGGAGAATCAATATATTTCTTTGAATGGCATTGCAACGCATGCCGGGGATCAGCTAGTTCATTATATTAACGAAAATAAGAATTATGCATTTAAAACAACCGAAATTAAATTGTATGATAATTAATAATGGTAATACCTTTCAGGTGTTGAATTTGATTGTATAATTTTTGAAGATATCATCGAAATAATTATACAAAAGAATAATAAAAAATAAAAAAAAAACAAATGAGAATGGTGAAGTCTACTCGTACTCACATTCACAATAGGCTGGCTTTTAAAAATAATAATTTGGAGAAGTAGATTAAAGAGATAATGTTAAGGAGATTCTAATTAATATTAAATTTTAATCCCTTTAGAATACAATATCCTACCTACTTGTGAATTGGTGTATACCGTGAGGATGAGAAGAATTTCAATTGGGTTTTATTTCAGAACGGGGAAATTAAAAGATAAATATTTCATTTTCAACAACGCGACGTGCTTCCTAACTGAACTCGCCTCAAAGTTTTTGGTATTTCCATTCCGAAATGAAAACATTTCCACAATCAAAAAGATAATTCGAGCGAGAACTGTTTTTCGTGCCCTCAAAAAACAAGCTAGGTACCTACTCGTATGTAGTAAAAGTTTACTGGTGTATTCTACAGCCTTTATTCGGCCTGGAATTTCTACATCAAATCTGATTTAATTTTTAATAAGAGTATACCAAAATGATAAATACAAAAATTAAATCTCTACCTTCATTTGCGTGACTTTTTCATTAAGTTACGGAAATTAATATTCTTCGCAAAGAAAGCACTAAGGATTCAAATTAAAACAAAGAAGGCGTGCTTTGAAAAGTCTAATAGATTCTTAGTGGCAATTTTGTCGGTAGTTCTTCGTTTCGTATAAGTAAATGCTTTCGTGTAAGCTTAATTAAAACGATATGAAAATGGTAGCAAATTCAAAATATGTATACGTACTCTCAAAAACGCGGATTCGATGAAAGTTATCACATGCCGTTGGAGTTACCGCTGATGTTTGTAATCCATTTCTTCTCAAGTTTTCTCTCTTTCCCATAAAATACGATTGTATCAGAAAGAGCGGCAACAACGGAGCTCTCGGCGGTAGGGACACAGCAAGGAGGTGGGAGATCCCTCTTATTTGAATGGACCTAAGTGAAATCTATGGGGGATGCTGCCGGGGCTTGGGGGAAATGTAGGAACGTGCGTAGCGAGCACGAGGCCGGCTTACTGATTAATTACTGCATAGCCGCATCATTTTATACTTCATGGAAGGGAGACACTGATGGAACTAGGTTCATTAGTCTTGGCAGGAGGCATTTTGTCCGACCCGGGAAGGACAAGAAAGGGGTACAAAACCGACTCACCGATAAAGCAATTACGAACTTTATAGGGTCGTTAGCAAACAAGTGGATCGCTTTAAAGCGAAGTTTGCCACATTCTTACGTAAAGAAGAAACGATAAACAATTAAGGGGAAATGGAAAGTCAAAGATTGATAACGCTAAAGCAAAGAGAGAACACTAAGCGAACTACTTGGAATCGAGAATAATAAACTAACAATTCAAGATAAATGGGAGGGGTGGAAACAGAGAGCCACAACGGAAAGGTAAGCTGCCCCAACAGATCTAATTCGAAGAGAGAGCAATTTCGGAAAAGAAATAAATAATTCAGGCAAATTTCTTAAGATACAACAATGCGAAATATATTATTCTGGTAGAATCCAAGAAGACGAGCGTGGCTTCTGTTCCAAGTTTCAAACGGGCGAAGTATAATGCATACACATGACGATCTCCGAGGTAGAGCGGTATAAGCTATAATCTACTATAAGCTACTTGAAACTTATTTTTAAACTTTTGTACATTATTACCTTTACACTTATTTTATTTAAATGAAATAATATCTAGCACATAAACACACCAGAATAAAAAGAATTAATTGTTAAACCAATGACCACCGTTAAAAATCGAAACGTTTCTTGAAATGGCTGCAGCAATATTTTATGAGTACAATTGAATAGTTTTGCGGGCAGAATTTTTTGTGCGGTCACATAAAAAAATAAAATGTACATCGGCACCTCGTTCTAGAAGAATTTACCCAACTCACTGTGGTCACAGACAAAAATCAGAATATAATCGTTGCTTAAAATATCTTTAGTGATATATCTGAATAGCGTCCTAACAGCCCAACCTTCATTTTTCCACTATATTTCTCTTTCCACTTGCCCTCGCTTCTTTCAGCCTGGCAACATACCCCAAATGGATATACCATAAAACATCTATCTTCAAATGTGCCACTTATGTAACTATAACTTTTGGACAGAATATAATTTGTATCAAAAGCAACATGAATACGATTAAACAGTTCTGTCCGCATACATACTTAATTCTTTCAAGAAAAGCACCCAATTGCAATATTAGATTAAATCACCGATACAATATTGTATTTGTATGCCTTTCTCGGAAGAGTTGAGTAATGTTTCTGAACGGACAATCATATTGTGTAAGTACGGGCGCAAACAGTTAAATCATCTAAATATTTTAAAGCATAACTTGCAAAAAGTGTTTTTTTCCTAAAATAATTAAATAAGCGCTATCTATGAAAGCGTAGATTATGAATTCAGTCTGAGTCAGGCTGCGGGCAATAGAAACTCTGCGATATCACGTCAACACAAAACAGGTATACCTATATCATTGAATGTAACTGAAAACTTGTACATTCTGAAAGGTCCTTAGTTGCTAAATGGCAAACGCACTGAAAGCTTCTAAGTATCAGATTACACGTGATTAACTGGACAAGATCTCGGAGTGACGCGGGGTGGGTGTAATCAATCTTACCTTATTAGAGGATGACGCGGGCGGCGGTGTCAGGTGGACAGGTAACTGATTGATTAGCCCGCCCTTTGTCATGTCATACCTTTCGGCTAATTGCCTTCATAGGGATTCCATCGAGGATTTCATAAAAATGTTGTGGTATTTTCAGTCAATTCGGTCAATATGGTAGTATGATTAATTCATTTATAATTCTGTGGCAGAAGAAAAATCGAAGCTTCTTCGGATATTTGTATATTGTGTTTCTACTTACCCGTGATGTCACAAGACTTTTTTTCAAAAAAATTTAAGTAGTTAAAAAAATCCTTCTGGAAAGTTAAAAATACAGAATTCAAACACGTTCAGTATGGAATATCAGAGAATATTGTTTAGGTGCTATTGTGTACCAGAAATAAACTATACCTACAGGCATACCGCTGAGTTCTCCGTTATAACCTATCCCTCTTTTTCATGAGCGACGCATGTAACAGAAAGAGAGCTTGCAACACAGGTCTCAGCGGCAGAATCGTTCAAGGTGATACAAAATCGTGTGTTTTTGGTTTGAAAATTAGATCGTTTAGAAACATTTTAGACGCTTTAATTAAATACTGCGAGTAGAACACATATTTGCGTTTTTTTTTTTAAATAAAGTTATCAGTTATAAAACTGTTTTAAAGTTCAAAATCTCCTACTTGTGAACAGCATTTCGTTTGTGGTTTTATTGCATAATGTGGAAAAATTAATTCTTTAGAAAATTATGGTAAAATATTTAAAACATTTGTGCCTGAACTTCTTTTTTGCCTGAATTGATCTTTTTTTCTTGAATAAATAAAAAAGCAGCCTTATCGACATCTACATAAGGAGTGTTTTTGTTAGCGGCCTGATCCCGAATTTTCCACGACGTGGTTAAGAGGAAAAATCAAAAATAATTTTTGTTTTTTCCGAGAATTTCTTCATATACTTTACTGATGGTGTCATAAAGATTGTGATTCCTGGTTGTTAATTCTATATGCCTAGCTAGTATGTCCTAACGATAAAATATTTTTCAAATTAATTAATCAGCTACAGATTCAACGTGGACGCGTTTATTATATCTCGTTCTATTTCTTTTTCTCGCTAGCCTTGCTTTCCATCAGTTTACGTTTAATTAATCAACTCTGCAATAAGAAAAGCATGCACTTCTGCCTCCATTTAAAGTGGAGAACTTGCTCAACACGTTATCAATTATAACCCAAGCAGGCAAGTGCACCAGTATACTACACATGATCATGTTGGGACCAAGAAGTACCGAGGGAGGATAGAGGATATAAACAAGTCCTGATACGCACTCACCGTAGAATGTTGGCTTAAGCCGCCAAGTTTATCTCTGCCCGTAGACAACATACTCGGAGCTCGGTACCTACTCGAGAACCACATAGAAATAGAACATTCTGGTTTGCTCGTGTGCGTATCGTCCCCCATTTTGCCGTAATATTAAAGGGTTTAGCCTAACACAAAGTTGTTACAGCCTCTGAGGGACAATCTAATAGGTAAACCTTTTTGAAGTACCTACCTACCTAATTTATTTCAAATTCATTTTCTCTTTCCTGATAGCGAAAAAAGAGTATCAGTCCATGAATACAGGTAAATGGCGAATATCCGTTAATTTTTACCGATGATTCGGTGACCAAAAAATGATATTATTATAAAACCGCGACCTTCAACACAAAAAGGCATTAACTGACTATACATGCGCCTATGTGTATCCTTTGCACTCACCCTCCACTTATTAAAATCAGGTCAGTTGCATTCGATCTTTCGAGAAATGCGCGGAAAAAATATAGGTACTGGTTGGAATTAATTACAAAAATTCCTAGTGCGGCCATGCAACTGGGACTTTTTAAGCAATTAATCAAAAACCCCATCGAGAGTCCTAATTTCCCCATCAAGAATCTTAGTACCTACCTCTAATTTCACAAAATATAACATAAAAGTGATAAATTTATAAGACAGGATTTTTTTTTTGTATGAACACCAAAATCCAAAACATGGAAAGCTGAAAACTTCATTTTGGGCAGCAAAAAATCTTCAATTGGGCCGCAGATTGGGCATGCCTGATCTAAACCATGATCCTTTATTGTGTAATAGTTTTTTTTTACAAATTGAAAGATGGTGTTTGCACCATCCACCCGGTGCTGTTGGAATTAAAACTTTTAAAAAGCATACAATTCAATACTCGATTAAAAATATTAATACCTACAAGGAAATCTCACTAATCCGGCACCTCTCTAGTAATTACCTTTACGGCCGTTGTTCCCAACTTTTCGATCGATCAACCTGAGTCTCCGATCAGCTAAATGATTTGTTTAGTAACGCTCGATGCGCCTGTTGGTCGAAGAGAGTGTATTTTTGCATTTGAGAAGTGTTCAGCCAAAACCTCGGCTCAACAGTTGATCAATAGCATTGGGAACAACGTACGTCAGTAATTTATAAACAAAGAGTGAAGGTGAGAAAACAATCAAGAGTATTTTAGTAATAATATTTTTACAAATTAAATTATTTTTCAATATCACGAGTAGACAAAATATATTAAAAAACACAAGATGATATAAAAACCGAACTTGAATATTTTCTATGATAAATTCATCAAATTTAAAGTTAACTTTAATTCTGTTAAAGTTCCTTTCAAGTTCTGTTATTATTTCATTTAAATGAAACAAATCACGATGATATAAAGAAGAACCTGAATAGAACCTTCACACAACTTAATTACCTATAAGTTTTAAATTTTCTGAATCGTTCAAATGCTGTGAAACAACTGGCCTTAACATTTTTGAAAAATGCACTTTCTTATACTAAAAATACCACTGCACCACTGCATCGGTATAATTTCAATGCAACCGCACTTCCAACTTGGTAATCTCAATAAATGTGTAACTTCATTCACAGGCACGGAGTGACAAAAGATATAAAATCTCCAAACAACAAAATGTTAAAAAAGTAAAACGACGTCGGACGTGATCTTATCTTTGGAGCGCTCCTCGGGAATTTCCCGCCGAGGGGTTTTATCACTTTCCCGGGGAAAGTTAGCCCGTCCCGCCGTCTGCCAGAAGTCTTACTGCCAAATGGAAATTTCCGAATAAAATTTTAAAACAAAAGTTTGTTTATAGTTCCCGGTACTCACGGCGCGTCATCGGGGCGGCATGGCAGCTCGAGAATTAATAAAGGTAGGGTCATGCTTTATATAGCTTAGGCTTAGGCCGTAGCGAGAAGCATCACGTAATGTCGGTCAAGTTTCGGGACATTTTAAATTACAACTTGTCTGTATTGTACCAACACGTATTATACGACCAATGTTTTCATTTCATTGAAGAAAACTTTAGGACACTTCATTAGAATGATAAAGTAGGTAACCTACCAATCTGAAATGGAGCTTCAGAAAAACTAGTTTCTGTTTTACCCCACAAATATAAAATTGACCATCAATCCTGTCTAGTTTCTATACTCGTTAGCTACTCGATTAGGTGCTTGGGATGCGTACTCCGACTTGAGCATTATTTCATCCTTCTTCATAATGTCACACACAGACAACGTTACGTGACAGAGGGGCGGGTTCCCTAGCCGAGTTTACGGGAGAAGTAAATCCATTCATACAAGTTCGAATACTGAGTTATATTCAATTTGTCAGGTTGGAATGACAGATGGATAATAGGCGGGGAAGAGTTTTGTGGAATTGAGAAACAAAAGACTGGGTAAGGTACCACCTACAACCTACAATGCATCACTCTGTGATTATAAATTCTCTAAATATTTCTTAATTTTAAAATTCCCGTGAACACGCACAGAGATTAAGTTTAGTATGAAGAGCTTTTAATTTGGTCGAAGAGCTCGGTGTTCATTTTCAGGCAACCTACAGCAAGTTATGCAAATTATTTAATAGGTATACTACTGACTACTTTTGTATGTAAAAGAGTTCTTTTCATCAAGCACGCCTTGCTTTACTAACCAGTTAGTTACCCTGTCTCTTTTCGCGTTAGGCTTTTATTTAACTAGTAACTTTCCCTTCGGCTGTCCTGTTGCGTATCAGGTTTGGTGACGCCAAACACGTACCGTCTGCTGTCATAGCCGTAGAACCCAACCGACACTTTGAGTAGGTACATCTGTAGGTACAGAGTGCCCACAGTCGTAAAGTTGGAATAGTAACTGCTTCACCCTGGACACTGGGAAAACCACTTCGTTATCCATGAAGGTGTAGCTAATGGAACCCTGTGAAAATGGCTTTTATTGCATCAGTAAGAAGAAATGTTCATCAGGGTAGGCTGTATGTCCTACTTGGATGTAGGATTACAGCGCACTCATAAACTGCAATCTATTTTAAATTTATGGAAATTGATCGTTTTTCATAAATTCAAAATAGGTTGGAGGAAATCTCCAAACTGGGTGGCGCTCTGCTTTAGTGAACAAAATCATTATAAAATACGTTTTATTTGTAATACTTATATACAATATGCAGTCGGTTTAGGGAAAGTACGGTATACCACTTAATTATACACAAAATATAACTAAGTGGGAGCATATACCGCCGAAAAACAAAAGTGTAAAACATATTTTCATTCAGATGCATCAAGGAAAAACCATTTGTCTATATACTGTATACACCGGCGTTAAGTACAAACAAACGACACTGTAAATAAATTTGTTTGATATCCACACCAACTTATTATTAAAGGTATTTTTGAAGTCGATTTTAGGTTTGAAATTGTTAAATAATGCACTAAAAATTATATAATAATTGCAATTTCGGGGGACCAACTGTCGTCACCGTTTTATATGCATATTACGTTTACATTTTATATAAGTAACGTAAAGCCGATCATACAAATCAAACATTAAAAATATATATTTATATAGCCGACGAGCCCTAATATGAAATTTTAATTTGCAAATACATAGCTACAAATCTATCTACAAAAATATAAGTAATGCAATTTCCCAGTAGCAAATTTGAAATATGTGTGATATATGATTGCCTATAGATTTCGATTCGATATATAGATACGATTCCATTTCAAAGGCAATGCTTTAAACTTTTTGTTGATTGCCTCTCAATTATCTACAGTTATTCACATTGTCCTTGCTTTAGTGTAGACTGCAGACTGTAGGTACACCATTGAACAACCCCAAGTCCGTCCTTTGATATATCCCTGTAGATATAGTAAGTACTTTCCTACCAAGGTATTTACTATTTAGGTACTAGGTTTTAGGTACCAACCTCCCCCGCCCCTGTAGAGTTTACTTCTTTCCTAGTCCAGTCCTTGTTCAGATAAATAAATAAACCAAAACCCTTTCTTACAAAGACATCGTTTGTCATGTTGCCAATGAAAGAGTTTTGTATTCGTCTCATGGAAGTTTGTTAGCCAAAGCTGATTTGGCGTGAAGCTTTTCCCGCATGGTAGCTACTCTCCAAATCTCTACAAGTTCTGAAAATAAACAAGGAACAAAACCAGCAAACTTTGAAAATATACTCGTGCATCATCAGGAAAGGGAGAATAGGAATTGAAGTGGGTAGAAATATGATGTATTGTACTAGAATAAGTTTGCCAGACCGAAGAGCTTTTAATTTTAATGCTAGAGCACGAAATATTGATTTATTCTACTTTAAACTGAGGGGAGAGAAGTCCTTTAGGGCTATGTTCATCTAGGCATGAACGGTCTGCAAATTGGTATTGTTTTTAAAAAATGACGAGGGCGGAGGAAGGCAGTGAAAAATATTTTTATTATTTAAATAATGGGGAAAAGGGGAATGCAAATGGAAAGAATTTAAATATAATTTGTTTTCACTCGGTGTCCCGTGAATAGTAGTGTACGATTTACTTCAATTAAAAAATGTTTCAAAAAGCACATTAATAATCTGTAGCAATTTCTGTCATGCCTACGGACTCTTATTTTATTATTATGAAGATAAAATACGTTCACCGTTCACCATTCACGTACGATAAACGTTAAAATAATAATATATCGAACCGTCTAACACGGAAGAAAGTTGCATTATAATTTATAATACATATTTGAGTGTCGGTACATACGAAGAATATGTGTATGCACTGGTGCGCGTATTACCACCCCTTACACAGCGGGGGAGGAGGGTGGGTGCAGTGTGACTCACGCTTCCTCCCGTCTGTTGCCCCCCAGTCCCAGCCCCCAGCTCTAAAGCCCTTGCAGCGGGCTCCCCCAAATAACCCCTCGCCTCGTATAGGGGGCGCCCGGCGCTAATCGCATTCTGTTCCGTGATACACTACACGGGGATCAAACAAGTTCGCATTCACCATGAAATTGAGACTCCCGATGAAAAGGAACGCTCTACCAAATAGAGAAACCAACGCCTACCCCTACTTCATGAACGTACCTTTGTACAAAAACACACACATCTATATCGCCTTTTCGCAGTGTCTGTGTGTTTCTTTATCGTTTGTTTGTCGAAACATTGCACAAGGGGGAGTAGTAAACACAGTCCAGCAAAATTGAGCCACCGAGTAAAAACACACAAACCTTTTAGTATTACTCCCCACAAGAAATAGAGAACTTTTCGTAACTTTTTAATGAAAACCGGAAACTTTGAGCGCGCAAAAGAGGCGGGTGGGACCAAGCAGAAACTCCGGGGGTGCATATTTCGGACTGGACGAACTGTGATAAAATGAAAAATCTCAAGTTCAATAACCGCGTTGCACACGAACAGGATGTGTCAGAATTCCATAAAGCCGCCAACTTATGTATCACCTTTGCTATAATTTCCTGACTACCTACTACCTAGTAGGAATAATATGAAGTAATATATTTTATAGATTATCCTTCTTAGTGTAAATTTATGGACCAATTGCTTCTATTAAATTTTGTTCAGTTTTGTAGTGAAACTTCTATAGCACCGCTGTTATTTGGATTTCGGATGAAACGGAAATGACGATTACTGCACTTGCGACGCATCAATTGCGCTCATCGGCCGTTTTGATTATGATGTCACTTTTAAAGGCTCCCATTGGTTGAGAAATGAAACGGAAATTACGCTAGTCTGCGCTAATTGGTCGCTTTGATTATGACTTCACTTTTCAAGTATTGGTTGAGATCGTTTTGTTAAAGTTTCGCTTCTACCGCGTGTAAACTACACTCGACTTTTTTTGGTTTTGTTAAAAAAAAATCCTTCTGGTATGAAATCTCGTTTATCAATTATTCCCCTTTAAACTTCAACGATACAAAAATATTCCAAAGAGAAAACAAAGTAAAGAAACATGATTATTCCCTCTGAATTTCATTACTAAAATATAAAACTAAAATCCTAGGTTTCCACTCATACGTGTTTGCTACCCCTATGTAAATTTTATACGGCTTATGAATTATTGAAATTTGATAATCCAGGATTTTCCATGTTCATTCCGAATAGCAGTTACCGTTTTTTTTCAAACCCTTTGAGTTAAAATCAAAGTCAGTGAGATAAAAATAGCTTTGAGCACAGATGTGACCAATTAAATCATTTAGCTAGCGATCCACATGGCATTATTAATTGCGACCAAATGTAGGTATTAGTATGCCGGGAAATAGGCTTGTTGAAAAAGTATCGATATATCAATATTTTTAATTCAATATATCGATATTTTTAGCCGATATATTTTGATCCAATATATATAGATACAAAATATCCAATATCGAAAATTGTATCAAAAAAGATATTTTTTTAAATTTATTTATTTAAAGTCACTAGAATCCAAAACCGTATAGGAACGAACGGAAAAAAAGTAACTGTATTGGGTCATGACATCTGGCGGTTGAAATTTTAACTATTATTAGCTTACAAATCTATTGTCTTTGCATTAGTATTTGTGATCACCAATACTATCTCATGTGTGTAGGTACAAACATAGAAATGTATGCAATTTTTTGCCATTTTTTTCTAAGCCACTCCTATGTGTTGGTTCCCAATTGTCTATGATTATTGACTATACCTTGTTCCAAACACGAAGTCCTTTTTGACAGATTAATACGTCAATAGAAAGTGGTTCGCTACGTTTGGTGATTTAGCAGGGGTGCCCGGGTTCATGGGGTGAGGTTTGTCTAGATCTTGGAGGCGGATGATAAGGACATACTGAACGCCAGATTCCTACCCATCCCTTAAACCCTTTTCCTTCCCAGAACTCTCCTCCTTCCTTTCCTTAAAAAAACCCTCCACACAGCATCCCCAAAGATGACATAGGCCCTGAGGGAAATTATTTTCCTCAGGGCCTCCTGTGTGGAGCTCAGGTAAAAAAAAATAGAATGTTACTGAGACGCATACAAAGTTTGTGTGCATCTCAGTTTACATATAAGTTAGAAGACAGCTTTTTAGTTTTTGATATTTTTGTAATTATTACGTAATAAAAATGAATAGTGATAAAAATACCTTCATTTTTATTGAGATTTTTGTACATTAAAAAAAGCACATTGTGTACAAAAATTACTATTGATAATATTACTAGCTATTTATTAAATCGTAAACTGTTCGTCAAAATAAAATCTTGGATCTCGAAAGCTTTCTGGGCTACTAGTGGCCTACCGCAAGGTAGTCAGTCACCTTGGCCCGGTTTTGTTCCTCATTTTCATCAATGATATAACCAATTGCTTCAATGATGTCGAGGTATTGCTCTTTGCTGATGACATAAAGCTATACAAGAAAATAACAGATATAAATCATTGCCATATACTACAGTCAAATATTAGTAAGTTTAAAGATTGGTGCGTTCAAAATAATTTATTTTTAAATGTAGAAAAGTGTAAAACCTTGACTTTCTTCAGAAATAAAAATCCTGTTTCATTCGAATATTCCATCAATAACACAGCTTTAGACAGAGTCACGGAAATGAGAGATCTTGGAATTATTTTGGATGAAAAACTAAGTTTCGCCAATCATATCCACCAAATTATGAACAAAGGTATGAAAACACTAGGCTTCGTATTAAGAACAACTAAAAACTTTAGTTCCATAGAAGCCATTAAACTATTATATGTATCTCTTGTTAGAAGCCAAATTGAATATAACTCGGTAGTTTGGTCTCCATCTAACAAAATTCACGTTAATAATATTGAGCAAATACAAAAAAAGTTTCTGCGTTTTATAAATTTTAAATTATGTATCCCACTAGAAGACTTAAAATATGACCTATTACTAAATATTCTAAAAATACATACACTAGAAGACCGACGTAAAATAAATGACTTAACATTTTTATTAAAAATACTTAACTCCAAATTCGACTGTTGCGAACTCCTACAACTCATAAACTTACGAATACCGACAGTAACCACGCGACAAAATAAACTATTCTACTGCAGCATTCACAAGCGGAACTACATTGCCCACTCTCCTATACAACGATTTCACACTATGGGGAATCAGTACTTAGGTGATGTCGACATATTTAACATCAACTTGGCGAATTTTGTGGAACTTGTAAAAAACTTATTCCAATACTATCCCTAAACATATCTGTATTTTTGTAAACTTATTAAATCGCTGTACCTATATTTTTATTTGTATTTTTGTGTCTTGTGTGGATTTTTTATCTAATTTTATTTTTATTATTTCTTTATCTGTTGAAAAATCATCTGTCATAAATTTATTGTACTACCAACCATGTAAAAGCTCTCTGGGCGTTGAATAAATAAATAAATAAATATTGAGCTGAATACACTATTATTTTAAAAACGCAAAATCTCTTGAAAATTTGACCGATATATCGATATTTTTTCCTCGATATATCGACGTCGATATTGATATTTTAATAAATACCGATATATCGATATTTTTTTTCACTTTCGACATCCCTACCGGGAAACAGAAACGGTAAAGGTAGCGAGAAGAATAATGAACACAGTGCAGTCCATATCAAACGATGTATCATGATCGACCTTTCAATGGAGATAGTCCTAGTATACCTACTAGTTGTAAATTTAAAACGATGCAGGAAACACGAATATACGAGCACTTCATGATATTATTAAGTTTTGTTTGCAAATAATGTTTCTAAAAGCAAGAGGCAGGTATTTTAAATGACTATTTTAGACTTACTTAATATATAACAGTGTTATATTTTAAGTAAGTCTGTTAAATATTCATCCATTACTCGAAAAATGAATGCAATCTGGTCTAGCACTAAAGTAGGAATCAAACATATCTTATTTTAATTAGTATCTAATTCACAGTGCTCCTCACTAGGGATTCCTGTTCTGAGGCGGACTCTGGGTAGCTGAGTTGATGTGACATCATGTTTTCCTCATCTTCATGTTTGTTGATTTCCATATCTTCACGCTTGTTATTCTACTTATTTTTAAAAACAATTCTCGACTTTAATAAGTCTCGACATCATTTTAAATAGGTCCATTGTGACGCGGGAGCTGTTAAAATACTTTTGGTATCAAGCATGTTACGAAAAATGAAAAATAGTAAAATTTTATTTTTTATTTACTGAACGCATAAACGCAGGTAGGTAAATCAGAAGGAATAATTGGAGATAATAATGGGACACCATGAATATATTAAATTGGCTAATTTTGCAGATTTATTATCTGATAACAATAACATTACTTACGTTTGGATAGCATAATTATAATTTAGCGATATTTAACCCCAAATGAACTTTAGGTAGTCTAACAATATCACCTATATATAATATCCATTTACTTAGATGATCTATTCATTCCTCATTAGAAAACGTTGACCATATAACGTATCTGGGTCTAAAAATTGACCGAAACTTAAAATGGACCGAACACATTATCTATTTAAATAATAGAATTAAAAAACTAAGTTATTTTTTCGAATCTATCAGGAATGTCCTCATTAAAAAAGACTTAATCAAGATTTACATGGCCCTCTGCCAATCACTGTTAGAATGCGGTATTATCGGATGGGGCAGTGCAAATAAAAACATACTAAATCCACTAATTAAAACTCAAAAAGCCATAATGAAAATTATACTGAAAGTTCCTGTAAGAACTAGCACTGACGAAATCTTCAACAATCTTAACATAATGTCAATTAAACAACTATATTCTAAAACTATACTCATTTACATTCATAAGTACAAAACCCAAGAAATAACAACTGACACGTACATTAGAAACACTAGATCTCATGGTCAAAAACATATCCAACAAGTAACTGCTAACACAACATTTGGGCAAAAAAGCTTCTTATATTATGGCATTAAACTCTACAATAAAATACCACTCTCACTCAAAAACCTCAACATTATAACATTTAAATTTCAAATAAAAAGCTGGATACTAAATATAGGGAGATCAGAAATAGAAAATATACTGAAATCAAATACAGACTAAAACCGAATCTAATGAACTGAATTATAAAAAAAAACACTCTCTTATTTACTTTATAATTATTAAAAAAACATATACTACATGATATATGTTATGTTGAATTCATATTATTCTTATAATTAAATTATAAAATGTAAATGAAATCCTCAGCACGGGAGATCCCAGTGAGGATATCATTATCTCTATTTGTTATTAAGAAATGAAGACAATAAATCATTATTATTATTATTATTATTCAGAGTGCTCTTCTTACTTAAAATTACTCCCACAGTGGTGTTTACATAGTATAGGTAGGGTTAAACTGACTAACTTACAAATGTGTTATTACGTTTAATAGCAACTAAACCTTGAACCAATGTACTAAACATTTCAGAGAGATATTTTGAATATTTAGACATAAGATCATATCATAACATAATTTAAGCTAAGCCATTTATCTAGGAAAGGCATTCAAATATAATGATTAACATCAGGGATTTAACCCGATACGTCCTATAATAAATTGATTAAAAACCAGAAAAAAAACATTGGGTAATGGAAAATGAAAAATACTTTTAGGAAGTGGTCCTTAAATTTAACGCATTTTAAATCCCGATTTTCAATTCCCTAAACCGCTTATAAAGTTAGGTTAGAGTTTGAGATATGCGCCACGGGAGACCGGCCTGGACCTCTGGTAGACCATTGCCGGGAACTAAACTATATTAAACAGAGGATCGGGATTATAAGGGACAACCCAGGGCGTAATTTGCCCCGGACCGCAAAACCCGTATCCGGAACCAACCAGCCACGGTATTAGCATCCGGCACTCCATAAAAAATAATTTTACAACCTATAAAAAATATTAAAGGCCTACTATATCGCAGAGCAAAAATTACGATATTTTACTATGATCGTAGATAGAAAAGGAAGGATAAATAGGTACTCCAATACCCTGTACCCTTCCCGAAGATACGCAAAAAACTAAATTACAAAAATATCGATGATCCAGGAGAAGATTAATACGCCTCTACGAATAAGTTTTTCACCAAGAGATCAACAATTGCGAAATAATTGTACTAGCTACAAAAATAAGAAAACTCCAATGTCTTGATCATATCTTGAGGGGCGATAAATACAACCCAACTTAAGCTTAGTTTAGTGCATGGCCGGCAGGATGGAGAGAGCGACAGGTTGAGGGAGGCCTTTTAACCTCTCCAGTCGGACTCTCTCGACCCATCGCATCGCCTTGCATCGCAGTTGGAGGATTTATACGTCTGTCACTCCTGAACATACTGACCGCCAGATTCCTACCCACCTCTCGTACATTTTTCCTTCCCAGAACTTCCCCTCCTTCCTTTCCATAAAAATCCTCCTGTGTAGAGCTAATGTATTTTTTTTAATGGAAATCGTATAGGAAGATGTCTCACTTCGTGACTTAGAAACCTTAATTGATATTGAATATGATAGTCAGAAACGAGGAGGGACCCAGAACAAGAATACAAATAACAATATAATTACCTCAGTAGCATATCAATATAAATGCACTGACTCTGGGTTGGAAAGCGTGTTAGCTAATTTTGCAATTAGACGTGGAAAACCTTCGTGATTTTTCTATGAAATATAAGCATATTTACCCTGCAGGTTGATGACCTTCATAAAATGGATTCTCAACAATTTTTGCAAAAAACAACGAGGATTAATCAAAACTGCAAATAAACAAAAACAATATATTTAAGAAGCTTCGAGAACAGGGCCTTTTCTGAATGCATTAGGAACGTTAACTAATAGGGGTTTTTCTACAAACTGGCTAATTTAACCTGCCGCTGGGCAGTGTGTGTTTACCCCAACCCTCGGCGTCCTTCGAGGTCCTTCAGCGTCCTGCGTGACCTCCATTATTATACCGTACACAAATCATTTCAGATTCACGCACATGATATTCCTAGAACACGAATACTGAAAAATAACATTTTTTTATTTTAATTAGAGGCCACTGAATTGTGTACGATTTGAAATTAAATTAAAAGTAGGAAAACTTATTATAATTTAGGTGAATATTATTTATTAAAGTATAATTAGCAACTGAGATTTTGTCATTATACCTAAAGTTTCAAATTATTCAGAAATTTTTTTTTTTTTCAAAATAGTACTTAATTAAATTGAAATATATGATTGATTCTAAATTCATAATTAACTACTAATAAACTTTAACGAAGAATGAACTATTGCGTAGGAATGGTAGATACTCTCAGTATCGCCATGGTGAAAGACCACCATTCAGAATCGAAAAGTTGGGTACGGTCACATGCTAAGATAAAAGCGCGAGCACTTATCTGTTGAACCGCGAGTGTTTATGTGTTGTACCGTCACACTACGCACCAAATATTTCTTCCTAGGGCCGGAGAGGGGTCAGATGATTTAGAGAGCTGCCGCGAAATGTCATTTATTTGTACTGGATCTGTCAACTTGACGGCTGTCATCCGTTTGTTTACGTAGCTCCGTAATTAAAATGACCCCTCTCCTGTTTAACGGCGGAGAGGGGGTGGCATAACTTTTCGCATATCGCCTCAGCAGCGGTACATCTGCTTAGGTGTGACTGGTCTGTATGGGATTGTATGGCGAGCGTTTGTGCGTGCGATGATCTTTTATCTTTTACCTTTGATGGGACAGCCCCTTTGACCAGATGTGAAAAGCCAGGTACTTGCAAATCATCTTCTTCTCCATCTACTTCCCTTCCCCACTCCCTTCAGCTTCACAATAACTCCAATTGGAGAAGGAGTTGGGACTCTTGTGCGGTATTCACATTTTTTTTTAAACCAATCGGCATATTTACATAGCGACGACGCCTCGACTATCATAAGTTCGTTCGACATCATTATCTTGAAAATATATTATTGGACAAACATCTGAATATTATTTACTTGTAAAGTGTTCCAAGGTTCTATTGCTGACACAGGATAACTACATAGCCTTTAACGGTATCTGTAAATAATAGAGTATTCCAAATGCAATTACCAGAATGGCTGCAGGTCGATACGATCGATTGGCATTATGGCAGTACCCAGACTCAGCTAGGGTTCTACTGAAATCAAAAGCCATCACAAATATTGCATTTATACGCAGTTTGTTTTTTTTTTTTAATTTCGAACATTTATGTCAGGTAGTTTCACATAATTTAAACAATTCATCAAATTTCAAAGTAAAGTTCCGTGAAAGATCTATTCATCTCAGCGTAAAACTAATTGGATTATTTTTATATTCTACAGTTACTTATCTTATAAAGTATAATAATATTCGTAATATTATTATAATAATCAGGCTTAGTCCTAAAATGTGAAAAAAACAATAAATAAATAAACAGGTTTTTAATGGTGAAAGAATAGTTATCATATTAAAGTTAATAAAATAAAAGAATGAACAAAAAAGATAAAAAATGGTATTCTCAATATTAAAAAAAATTCTTGCATTGCGAATAACCACATTTGTATGAAATTTTTTCTCTTGTTTTTATTAGCTCCACACAGGAGGTCTTAAGGAAAATAATTCCCCTCGGGGCCTATGGCATCTTTGGGGATGCTGTGTAGAGGGTATTTTTAGGAAAGGAAGTTCTGGGAAGGAAAAGGGTATTAGGGGTGGGTATGAATCTGGGGGTCAGTGTGTCCAGGAGCGACGGACGTATGAATCCATCCCTCCCACTGCGGTGCAAGGCGATGTTCCGAGAGAGCTGGAGAAGTCAAGGGGTAGGGGTGGGTAAGGATCTGGGGGTCAGTGTGTCCAGGAGTGACGGACGTATGAATCTATCCCTCCCACTGCGGTGCAAGGCGATGTTCCGAGATAGTACGGCTGAAGAAGTCAAAGAGACTCCCTCAACCATTCTCTCCCGATCCGGCCTGTCCTGCAGCTGGTGGGCAGACGCATCAGCTGCCAAGGTCTGGATAAACCTCACCCGATGAACACGGACACCCCGCTTAGTCACCAAACATGGCGAACCGTTTGTGGTGAGCTATGGCAGAGGTATTGGTTATCGAATAAATGGTTCCCAGGCGGCGGTACCCATTAAAACCGTTACTATTACATCATGGGCTGTTTGTTTCTTGTTATTATTTCATCATGGGCCGTTTATTGTACAGTCATTGGATAATAACAGAACTTGAATAGGACTTTCACGGAACTATTAACTTTGATGAATTGTTCAAATTCTGGGAAACAACCCGTCCTCACATTTGACTCTGGAGCTGAAAAATTAATTACAACTTATTATTACCTGATTATAAAAGTCGATTTGAGTTAAGTAGGTAGGAACTTAGTTACTGAACAATAGAACCACAAAAAAAATTCTATTATAATTTATCACATTTTTTCTATAGACAACTAATTCATTTAATTATTCTCACGATAATTTACACGATATTCATGGTAGTGTCACTTACAGTATTTTTAACAGTTATATTTCACACGGTGTAGTATATTTGTACACCGTAAGATGATACAATATAATAACCAAAATGTGCAAAAATCTAATGTTATTTTTTTATTTATTTTGTAGACATGGCCAATTGGCACTACTGCAACCCTTTTATTAATATATTTCATCTAAAAGATAGAAAACTATTTGTTTGATAATATCTTTTTTTGCAAACGTAAAATTCTGCAGACGTAATATTCTTGCAAAAGATAGCCACCTCTGCGATAGATTGCCCGGAATTACTTGAAAGAATTCAATTAAGAGTGCCCACCAGTAACTAGACTAAAGTCACACCTCGATGCAATACTAACTCTAAACAAAACACATTCATTAACCGCGTTTCACACTTTTTTAACAATTCATACAATGCATTCGACTTATTCAACACAGCACCCCAAATTCTAAAAAAAATAAACAATAAATAACTTCTAAACATATACAAACTATTATACTCCTATACAAATAACTTATTCACTCCCAGATTAGATCCGTCCCCTTCCCCTCCCGCCTACCATCCCATCCCAATAAGCTATTATAACTATTATAACTTTTATAACTTTTTAATCTCTCTAATTAATACACACCAGTGAAAACCTATTATTGGTTCAATAACATATACATATGTAAATACACCTAAGTAAATAATGTAACTGTTGGTTTTCCAAATAAAATAAAATAAAATAAAAAATAAAATCTAATATCTGAAGCAGCAAAAACTCACGATCGAAGAGCTTTGTGGCCATTGAACTTCCACATCTTTTCTGCCCTTGAGTTTTTAGTTTTTTTGAGGTACACAACTATTGTCAGCTCTTAAGCCTAATATCCATAGTGGGTTATAACCGTCAAAGAATACAAACTACAAATTTTGTTTTATTTGCTTGAGTTCAATAGAAAAATACGACGTTGATGGTAGTAACTAGAGATGAAACGGATAGTTGTTTGGCCGGATACTGGATATCCGGCGAGCCGCGAGGCCGGAGGGCCGGATATCCGGCGTCCGGATATTAGGCCCATTGTCTCGTTGCATGACGAGTTTAGCGCCACACAGGTGCGGCGAACGCGATCAGATCAATTCGGGCGGTTTCGGTTGCCATCGTGAGTATTCGTGAGTGATCGCGAAAATATTCTCCTTGATAAGAAGAAGAAGAGGTATATTATGGTGCTTCAATGTCAGTATTTAATCATTTCAATAATCTCTGTGTTTTTTACGATTTTTAGTTCTCTATACCGGTGATCGTGCTTAGTTTATCATGTTAATTTAAGTTTTCGCTACACTGCGAGGTTTTTGTAAGTTTTTAGTTTAGATATTTACTATTTATGTATTTATCATTAGAGTGAATATTTCAGATGAAAATTTTAGTTTTTTGGAAGGCCTTATGGCTTTTTTGTAACTTTTTCGACTTTAAATAAAAGCCGTCATAATTATAAGCCATTTTATTTACCTCACAAAGATTAATGTTTTGCATTTTATTATAAGAAATTGTCGTAGTTTTTGAATATCCGGTATCCGGCCGGATATTGAGTTACTATCCGGTGTCCGGCCGGATAGTAAATTTAGGCCGGATAGGCCGGATACCGGATAGTTACCGGATATCCGTTTCATCTCTAGTAGTAACCTTCAAAAGTTATAAAAATTCGTCTTTATAAATTTTATTAAAATTCATTTTGAAAAAGTGCAAATCCGCTACGTGTAAATGTTAAGTTTTGTCTATGCAATAAAGTCACAACAATAAACAAAACATTGTTGACAGAATTAATTTTTGTAAGGGGCAATTCTGAACAAAGATTTTAGTGATGTCTAGCACTCGAAGCAAAAACCAAATTTCTGATGAAAAAATAAGCATGGATAAAATTATCGAATATATAGATAAAAAATTTGAAACCTTGAAGAGGGACATTTTTATCAAAATTGAATCTCAGACCACAGAAACAACAAAAAGCATTGAATTTATAAGTGCTCAATATGATGAAATACTAAAAAAAATTGATGTTACAAATAATTTAAACCAAGTTATACAAACTGATTTCGAAAATATTAAAAAAGATATGAATGAAAAAAATAATACAATAAAAAAACTTGAAATTAGACTGGCAGATATTGAAACCTTGACAAAATGTAATTCTTTAGAAATAGCTGGGATTCCCCAAAAAATAAGAGAACAACCAATTGAAATCATAAGGAAGGTTGCTGCAGCAGCTGGGATAACTATAAACCATACAGACATTACTGAAGTCATCCGAGTCCCAGACAGACGAAATGGAGCTCCACCCAAACTTCTTGTCACCTTTTCCGAGAAAAGACAAAGAGATTCACTCCTTGATAAAAAGAAAGAAATAAACTATGAAGAAATTAAGGATCTGTCGACCTCTCAAATCTTCATCGGGGAAGAACTAAGCCCTTATCATAAAGAAATACTATGGAAAACAAAACAATTAGCCATAGAAAAAAAATACCAATATGTGTGGTACAAAAATGGTAAAGTTATGATTCGTAAAAAACATGAAGATAAAATAATCTACATTAAGCACCTTGATGATATGGTGAAAATAATTTAGTAAGTAATATAAAAACATAATTAATTTAGTTGGCAAAAATGGATAACACAAAAACAACAAACTTACCTAACTTATCATCCATAAGAAATAATTTTAACATAATGCATCAAAACATTAGAAGTATTAATAAAAACTTTGACGAACTACAAATATTGATAAAAAGTTTAAATCTAAACTGGGATATAATTATTCTTACTGAATGTTGGTTAACTGATAAGTTCTATCCTCTACAAATCGATAAATATGTCCCTTACTCTACAATTATGAATAATACCAAAAATGATGGTGTCATCGTATATATTAAAGAAGATATTTTTTTTTTTTTTTTTTAATTTTCTTTATTCATTTTGTTTATTACAGGATTTTTTTTTTACATGGTATTTCGACTACCAAGCTAGGCAAATGCCCGTATTATGGTAGTCGAGATTCATAAGATATTAAGTATATAATATTAATAATCATCCATATATATGTAGATGAAAGTACAAACATATAGCATATAGCATATCTATTATACTAGTATTAGGTACATGATCACATACAGGAAAGGTGTTAAACTAGGTGAATCTTGTATAAATAAAAATAAAATAGAATAACAAATAAAAATAAAAGTAACAAAATAATAATATTTTAAGGATAATAGAAATACAAAATAAGAATAAATATGTAAATCATCTATACAGATGAACAATGATAGTCTTTGACCCCAAAAAACAAAAGCAAGTATTCCTAAGCAGCATATGAAATGGACGAACAATGTCAAAAAATATGAAAAAAAGCATCAGCATAATATAAAGTTTTGGTTGAAAATTAATTTAGAGATAAGATTTTTTACTCTAGAAATATGAAAAAATAAGAACAGTTTTTAAGATGTAAGGCATTCTTTATAATATTTCCTTCCCCGAGTAAATAACCAGTTCTGTATATTAATGGCATAAAGATCAGCAGTTTTCGATGTCTTAATATCAATACTCAGTAAGTTGAACATTTTAGGCGCGATGTAAGAGAACTGTCGTTGGGCGAAAGCTGTTTTTGTTGGAGGAATTTTGCATTTTTGGTGTGATGAATAGCGGGTGTAAATATTTTGTTGAGTTTTGAGTGTTAAATCATTTTTCCTTAAGTGTATGAGAATTGTCTTAACGTATAATTGTCTAATGTCTAGGATTGCGAATTTTTTAAAAAGTGGCTCTGATGGGTGAGATGGGTGACATTTTAATATAATCCTTAGTAGCAGCTTTTGAATTAAGATCATGGGATATATAATTGAAGCTGCACAGCCTCCCCATCCCACGATACCGTATGTTGCTATTGATTGGAATAGTGCAAAATATATGCATCTAATTGTTTGAAGTTTCAGGATTGATCTGAGAGAGAGAAATATATAGCACAATTTGCGGAGTCTTTTTGTTGTAAAATTGACATGGTCCTCCCAACGCAGTTGGTCATCTATAACAATCCCCAGATATTTAATTTGGTCAGATTTTTTTAGGTTGGTACATGAGCAATTATTGTGGGGAGGCGTAGGGGTAATATGGTTCTGTGAGCATGAGTGAATGATAAGATTAGGACAGTTTTGGGGAGGAGTGACTTTACGTATGGAGAAAAGTAAATATTTTGTTTTGTCAACATTAAGAGTCAGAAGGTTGTCATCTAACCAATGTTTTACTTTATTTAGGCCCTTATTTGCTTTTTCCATAGTTGAGTTCCAATTTTCAGCTTCAAAGATGATTACCGTATCATCGGCAAAAGATATTATAGTTCCATCAATTCCCAAGTTACATAAAGTGTTAATATATATTAGAAAGAGAAGTGGGCCTAATACACTGCCTTGAGGCACACCGTACGTGATTGGTAAACTTGTACTTCTGTATTCTTTAGCAGAATTTACAAGAGACGATTGTGACCTATTTGTTAGATAGTTCTCAAACCATTTGAGGGGAGTACCTTTTATTCCTACCTGAAGGAGTTTCTTCAAAAGTATGCGGTGAGAGACAGTGTCAAAGGCTTTGGCTAGATCCAAGAAAACAGCGAGGGGCTTGCGGCCTTTATCAAGGTTATCAGAGATTGCTTTTGTAAAAGTTGCAATTGCATCTGCGGCACTACGATCTTTGCGGAAGCCATATTGATTTCCTGACAAAATGTCATTGTCTTCAAGAAATTTGTATAGCCTTTGCTTTACCGTTTTTTCAATTATTTTTGATATCGGACTCAGCAAGGATATTGGTCTATAGTTATTCACTGATGATCTGTCCCCTGATTTATAGATAGGAATAATTGTTGAGTGTTTTAAAGAATTTGGAAAGAGGCCAGTTTGAAAGCTTAGATTTATGATATGTTTAAGGGGCTTAGTGATGATTGGTTTGAGGTGTTTAATCAATTTAGTGGATATATTGTCGATTCCAGTTGAATGTGTGTTTTTGAGTGATGAAATAATTTCAGTGATTTCTTGTTCTGTGGTAGGAGTGAGATTAAATGGATCATAGCTAAGATTATCGATCGATATATTATTTGCAAGGTTAAATTCTGACATTCCGTTTTTATTTAAAATATTATTTGCTAAGTCTGATCCGACTGTGGAGAAGAATTTATTGAAATGATTTGCGATTTTTTCTGGATGATTTGTTGTATCTAGTGTTTGGTCTGCAATGGTTATTTTATTTATAGGTGCGGTAGTTTTGTTGGTATAGCAAATCTCTTTGACAATATTCCAGATTTGTTTATTGTCATTGGCAGCTTCCTTGATCTGTTTTCTATAGTATTCGTCTCTAACTCTACAGATTATTTTTTTACAAGCATTTCTGTATCTTTTGTAAAATAGGAGAGATTCGTGATTATTGGGATTGTTTTTACAAAATTTGTGAAGTTTATTACGCTTGTGAATACAGTGTAGAATGCCATTTGTTATCCAAGGCTTAAGTTTAATTTTGCGACTACTTTGGTTGTTGTTAGTGTTGGATGTGGAACTAATTAAGTGGTTATGTATGGTGTCGATAAGAAATTCGCACGCTATGTTTGGATCGGTGAATTTATAGAAATTTGACCAGTTTTCCTTGGAAACCAGTTTGAATAGCGTGTCATAGCAGATTTTCTTCGTGGGTATTTTAGATGTAGGTAATTTTTTAATAAAATGTGAAAGGGAGGTGATAGTAGCATAATGGTCTGTAACCGTGCATTGGTATACGAGAGATTTGGTATTCAATTTACATTTAGCAAAGACATGGTCAATGCAACTGGCGCATAATTCTGTTACCCGAGTGGGGGCCGTAATAGCTGGAATAAAACCTTGTAGAGTTAGTAAGTTCATGTACTCATTTGCTTGGGGATGCATTGTATTTATGATATTAATATTAAGGTCACCAATAACAAGTACATTTTCACAATCCCTCATACACGATAAGGATTGATTAAGTGAGTTTAAGAATGGTGTTATATTTGACTCACTCGGTGATCGGTATATAGATAATATCGTTACGCTATTTTCTATTTCGAGTTTAAGACAATTTGAATTTGTGATTGAGATTTCTTTGACAGAGTGTTGTATGTGATTTTTGATGTATATGATTACGCCATCATTTTGAGATTTATTATTCTGTGTGTTGTATTGGTTATAGTCTTTTATAGTTTTTGGAACAAAGTTATCTTTGATCCAGCATTCGGTCAGAATAAGTAAGTCAAAATCTGAATCAAGGTCTGTGAGTAGTATAATGAGTTCATTGAAATTTTTATTGATTGATCTGATATTCATGGAGAATATTTTAAGGTTAGATTGATTTAAGATTTGTCGGACTTCTGTAGCATTATTTGTTTCGGTACATGGAATCTGTGAGATATTGTCTAATACATTTGTTATGTCTTCCATTTTTTTAAATTACTAAAGTATGAACTAATAATGTGCCAAAAATGTAGTTCGGTATTGGTAACAGCAAATTAATAATATAGTAAGTAAAAAAGTATATATATATATATATATGTAGTGTTGGTTGCAAAAGTCGTTAAAAAGTTGGTTGTTAAGTCTTCCATTTATATATTTTTTTTTTATCTTTGCGTTAATTGGTAATTGTAAAGAGGCAGTAATAGTGGTGACTTTGAAAGTAATGCAGGGATTAAGTTGTTGTAGAGACAAAGTGTGAAGATATAATTTATACCGGGTTATTTTAAAATTAGGAGTATATAAATAAGTATCGGAAGCGATGGTTAAAAGTATACGTGGAACACAGGGAATTTTAAATACAGATTTAGCGATAGAGACTGTGTTTATAGTTAAAAACAAGAAATGTTTAAGTATAGAAAGAAAAAAATATTTCCAAAAATATCTATTTCTGGCAGAACTAAAAACAGTAAAATTTGCGAAGGTAGTTTCACTCTTGATAGTACTTTTAGTTATATTATTTTGAGTGATTGTTTCAATGTTTTGAATATTGATAAAATAAATTGAACCATGGGTTTCTGTTGTAGGTAATAGTTGGGAAGGATTTTGACTGTTATTCAAAGCGATAACAATAATAGTAATAACAGTGACCTTCATAATGGTTACAGTAACATAAAAAGCAGTAAAAGTGTTCTTTGTAATAAGTGCAGTTATAAAATTCTGACATATGGAGTTAATATCAAAAATACAAAATTTATCTTTGTTAGTACTAGAACTATATGAAATGTTTAATAGAAATTTTAAAAAAGGTTTGATGATAACAATAATGTTTGTGGATAAAAATAAATTATAGTTTAGTGATGCATGAAAAAAATATTTCCAAAAGTATCTATTTTTGATAAACCCATAATTATTAGACTTTAAAAAGTAATATTGAAGTATATTGAAGCTGATGTCATAGAGATCGGTATTAATAATGCGAACTGTCTAAGGATATCAATCGGCAATGATACAACAATACTCGCAATTTACAGATCTCCATCTACAAAAAATCTGGAGCCATTTCTAAACTCCTTATCATTTGAACTGAGTTTACTAAAAAACACTAAAGATGTATTTATTATCGGTGATATAAATATTGATATCCTTGAAAATGGCCACCCAAAAAAATATGATTACATGCAGACACTTGCATACCATGGATATGAAAGCCTAATTGAGGAACCTACACGTGTATTTAATGATAGCAAAACTTGCATTGATCATATCTTTAGTAAAACTAATAAAAAAACTCAAGCCATTATTTATACTACCACACTGACAGACCATTACACAATAATTCTATCTATAACAAAAAATAACTCTTATGTAAACCTAAATACGAAATCACTCCTAACGAAGTCTGAAACAAATTGGGAAAATGTCAAAAGGGAGTTAACAATGAATGACTGGACCGCCCTCCTGGAAAAAGATGATACTGATACTGCTTGGAGTTATTTTGTAGAAATTATACAGCACAGTATTCTATCTAACACCAAAACCACAGATAAAAAGATATCTCATAAAAATATTCACATTAAACCATGGATCAGTCAGAATATTATAAACTCGATCAGAAAAAGAGATGAACTGCACAGAAAAGTAAAAATCAACCCTTATGATGTCCATACACTTCGATTCTACAAAAGATATCGTAATACATGTAAAAATGTAATTCGTTATGCTAAAGAAACATACTATAAAAACAAAATTGATGAATGCAATAATGATTCCCGTAAACTCTGGCAGATCATAAATGAAATTACAAATACTAAAGCCTCGCATAAAGACAAAAACATTAAAGAATTAAACATTGATGAGATTCCCACATCTTTTACGAAACACCCGGACAAACTTCTTGACTTTATAAACAACTACTTTTGCAATATAGGCTCTAACCTTGCAAATAAAATTAAAAAAAATTCTACTACTGTCGAAAAAACAATGAGGAATGAAGCTGTAAATCATGAAAACAGCCTCAATATAGTCAAGATAACAAGTGATGAAATAAGAAATATTATAACCTCCTTAAACACAAATACCTCATCGGGAAATGAACTGATATCAAGCAAATCAATTAAATACCTACAAAATGAGTTAATTCAACCTCTGACATACCTTGTAAATCTATCATTATCTAAAGGTGTTTTTCCCGCTTGTCTTAAAATTGCTACGATCATACCATTATATAAAAATGGTCCCAAAAATGATATTTCAAATTATCGACCAATTAGTATTTTAACTCCTCTGTCGAAAATATTGGAAAAAGTAATAAAAAAACAAGTTCTTACATTTTTGGATACCAATAAAATATTATCACCTACGCAGTATGGTTTTAGAAAAAACCTGGGTACTGGTGACGCTATAGCTAATGTAACTAATACAATTATTAGAAAACTGGATGAAGGCAAAAAATGCTTAGCTGTTTTCATTGATCTTCAAAAAGCTTTCGATACAATTGATCATGAAATACTGTACTTAAAACTAAAAAAAAATGGAATAACCGAAACAACTCTAAACCTACTTAGAAGTTATTTAACTGGAAGAGAACAAATTGTACAAATTGGTAAAAGAAAGAGCAAATCTCTCCCAATTAAATTCGGGGTCCCCCAGGGAAGCGTATTAGGACCTATACTATTTCTGATATATATAAATGACCTTATGAATCTTCCCATTAATGGAAACATAATGAGCTTTGCAGATGACACTGTTATTATATTCCACGAACAAGATTGGACAAGAACCTACAAGGAGGCGGAACATGGCCTGGCTGTACTTCAAAACTGGCTAAAAGTAAACTCCCTTACATTAAATGTTAGTAAAACTAAATATCTAACTTTCTCCAAAAACAAAAGAGGACAACCAATGAATGTGCATACCCTCAAATTACATGAATGTCAAAATACTTTTCCACAATGTTCCTGCCCGTCTATAACCCAAACCAAAAGTATTAAATATCTTGGGATTGAAATTGATGAAAATCTACAGTGGAATTCACACATTGATCTTACCTCAAAAAAGCTAACAAAACTCATCTACTTCTTCAAAAAATTAAGAAACATCTTGTCAATGAGGGATCTAAAGAGAGTATATTATGCTTTATGCCACTCTCGATTGGAATATGGAGTAATAGGATGGGGCTCAGCAGCATCTAATCACTTAAAACAACTTAAGATAACTCAGAATTGCATTATAAAGACCATTCTAAAGCTCCCCATAAGGACGTCAACGGCAGAAATTTTTAAACAGTTTGATGTTCCAAGCATACAGAAAATCTATGCCAAAAACATTCTAGTACATCACCACAAAAATGATTCAGAGGCAGACACCTCCCACGCTCATAAAACCAGAGCCAAACAAACAGACATACTTAATATACCAAAGTGTAACTCTTCATTTGGTCAAAGAAGTTCTGCATTTTTAGCAGTAAAGTTATATAACAAGCTCCCACTTAGTATCAAACAAATAAAAATAAAAAATAGCTACATTAAGGACATTAAATGTTGGCTGAAGAATCTATCGGAAAATGAACTTACTAGTATACTTAAAACATCATAGAAGTTTCTGGAAAACCTTATCCAATCAATGAAGTTAAACCATAGAAGTCGCTGAAAAACTTATCCAAAGCATAGTCCCCCTCAGCACAGGATCTCCTAGTGAGGAGGACTACGAATATATTTTATATATACATCTAACTAACATGTTTCATATAAAAATGTAAAAAATATTATATAGTTACTAAATAAAAAAAAATAAATAAAAAAATTTAGAATATTTAGACTTTCGACTTTCATAAAAAGGTCAATATACAATATATATGTTCCATCTCTACATATTATAAATTAAAGTCCTCCGCTGTGTCTGTCTGTCTATTCGCGATAAACTGAAAAAATACTGAATGGATTTTCACGCGGTTTTCACCAATAGATGGAGTGATTCATGGGGAAGGTTTAGGTATATAATTTGTCAAGGTTTTGTGTAAATTGGTTAAAATAAACAATATATTGTAGTGGACGAGCGGACTGGCAGTGGGCGGCGTAGATTTGATTTGTATGGAAATCTACAGTTTTATGCCGAGGTTGATGAAATTTTGCACATGTGACCTTCAAAACAAGAGGAAGAAACTGTCTACATTTGATTTCTAAAACATTGCGTAAAGCCCGGGCATCGCCGGGGACTTCATCTAGTATAAAAATAAAATCGGATATATTTATCCAAGACACTATCTAAGTTATAGTCGGTTATCTTTTTCTATTATTCTGTGTCTTGTTCTCTTTCATATTTTCGTTTAGATTATTAGTGTTATCTTCTTCTTCAAAGATAAAATAGTGTTAAAACTTAGGCGAAGTTCTATAATACATAAAAAAATAGTCGGTAAGTATTCTCGATGAAAAACATGTCAATTACTATATAGCAATTACACCTTGCCTAGGTACCTCAAATTCTTACGCCACATTTCACGTGAACGCAGACCAAAAGAATTACAAATAGTATCGGAGATGGCCCGTTATAATCTGATAAAAAATGAAGCAAATCACCCACGTGATCGGGAACCAATCAATTTGAGGCAGTTGTAAATTATCCGAAAGGTGAATACGAGATTTCCCGTTGCTGCTTTTTGAATATCCCAAAAAGTGTCGGTTTATTACAAGCAATTATAAAAATTCGTTGCCGAATCAATTTTTGATTCATTTTCCTAAATTTCATATACTTTCTTAATAATGTAGGTAGCTACCTGCCTAATTTACGTAGGTATTTTGCGTAGGTACCTACCTACTGTAATAATTTCTAACCAAAATGGTACAGCTGAAAAATATTTTTTAATTTATAGGAAAGTTTTAAACAATGGCAACACAAATCTAATATACACAATATATCACTCGAAATCCGAGAGAGAAAGCAAAAACAATAAGAAAAAAAACACGAGATCGGATGCCAGACGATGACAAGAATAGATAGATTTGTCGGTAGGTACGCAATTTTTCTTTCTCCCAAATCTATGCACATTCGTTATCCGTAAGCTGCTGAAACCACCCACTTTCTAAAAACGCCCCACACGCTCATGATAGCTTTTTCGTGATTGCTCCAGACATCATCTATCATTCATAGAATTTGTCTAAAGAAGTGGGGCTTGAGTTAACAGGCACTACGTCAGTTTTGGCTTTCTAAAATAGAAATTGATTACACGAGCAAACCGATTTTTCTAATTTTATTATCTTTATCGTATAAAAAGGCATTCACTGATAATAAAAAACACACAATTATTCAGGCTAATAAAAAAAATAACTATAGGAATAAAATAAGATTCCGACAATTAGCTTCCTAATAGACAGAAACGCGTACTTAAAGTTTACGACTTATTGTTAGAGTAGTTAAATTACATATATGTTAAAATTATAATTTTTTTATGAAATACCCAGCTGCCTGAATCAAAACAAATAAGCAATTCAATTACGTTGGGAGGCATTTACCCACCCACGTTAAGCAATACTTAAAATAATTATTATTGATATTAGAAATTGATGTTTCTAATATCAATACATTATTATTGAAATTAGAAACATAGGTACTTGATTTAGGGGATTTAACGATTTCCTACTGTACATTTTATTGCCAATAATAGAACATGCAATTTGTTTAAAAAACATACAATGATGAATTACCAAAAGAGACTGGATCGGTGGAGTTGTGTCTTTGATCCCTTTGGCACCAGTGCTGATTTCACCACTGGCATCCATAAACGTTGACATTTTTTGCATTAGAATAATCGTTTCAATGACGCGCTCTTATGATCAACAGCTCTGTCCAAGAACGATTTGTCAACTAATGTGTCTCTTCCTTCCTACAATGCTCCGGCTTCATGAAAAACTATGCATACAATTTTCAGAGATGACACAGCTTATACCCAAGGGAAAAAACGAATTCCTCAAGTGGGGTTACTTCTTCCGCAAGAGGGATTTTAGATAAATTTTATTTTTTAGCCAAAACAAAGCATTTTGTACTGCGTTTCACCCCTCTGGCCTCGGGTTTATTTTGTCAGAAGGTTAAAAATTACCGCTTTGCAATAGAATCCAAATAAATGGAATATTTCTGAATGTATCCGAATACAAAAACTTGATATTGTAAGGTGATAAAATACGATTTTAAATTTTATAATTCAAAATAAACATATCATTTTTGAAATATTAAAATTTTGAATGCAAACATAAAAATGTTTTTAAAATGGCTCACTTTTTTATTTTTTCTAACAAAAATTACTGACAACGAAAAAAAACACATACATCTTCTTATAAAAATAAAAACTTATCATATAAAAATGAATCGCTAAATGTGTTGCTAAGCGCAAATCTCGAGAGCAGCTGAACCGATTTCGCTAATTCTTTTTTTTAGAATATTCTTTGAAGTATGAGGATGGTTCTTACGGAGAGAAAAATTAAGAAAATTGTGCAGAAAATTTGATAATTTCAGAAAACCTAACGACTATCACACGTTTGACAGTTCGCGTGTTTGAGAATGACATTTTGCAAAACAATGATTATTAAATCAGGATTCTATTTTTGAAAATTCTTAAGTTGATAAATTTATTTAAAGTAGGTACTCCCCTAATAGTTTGAATCGAATCAAGAATTTTAGATATTTTAAATAGGTACCTATATTAGGTACCAAATTTAATATACATGAAAAATGGAAATTTGAATAAAAATTGTAAAAGGTGGCACGCGGGCTGTTTAAAAACTGAATGTACTTGGATTGAATATATGGAACGGGGGAGGAGGGTTGGCGGGACGAGGGAGCGGGAAAGGTAAAAGGAAAGCGGGGAAGATGGAAGGGGAACGCGGGATGGGAAGGGGACTTGTGAGGGGGAGGGGAACTCGGGAGGAGGGTTCGCGGGACGGGGGAAGGGGGGGGGAGTGGAGTGGGGAGAGGGAAGGTGGAGGTGACGGAGTGGGAACGCGAGAGGGGAAGAGGACGCAGGAGAAGAAGGGGAGGTGGAAGGGGAACGGGACGAATGGGAAAGGACACTAAAAGGTAACAATTTCTTTATTAAATGGCATAGCAACGCATGCCGGGACCAGCTAGTTTTTATAAAAGTTACCATCGGGTACTTAACTTTTTAGTCGTTTCGTGTAAAATAATGAATAGAAAAATTCCCAAGTTTTCATGATTTTTTTTTCAAATATCCGTCGGAAACTTGGGTTTCATAAAGAATTATTTTGTGGTTAACTTTTAGATTTAAATATAAAGCGTGATGTTTTCTCTTTCTAACAGCATTTAGATCATATTTCTCACCGTTATAGTAAGGAAGAAAACGATTTCCACAAAACCTATAAGAGTTGTTCCAAAAGAAACAAATTAGCCCGAGGGGTTAATATTTAAAACTAGGCGTAGGTTAGAAGAGTCAGAAAACACCCAAGAAACGTGCGCAACATCTTACTATGTTATTTAAAAGTATTCATATTCAACGGACACTATCTGAGAAGTTCCCATGCGTTGGTATTAACGATTTCATTTGATGTGTCATACCTCCAATCCGTCACGAACAATACAAAACTGAACACTTCGCACATTTCAAATCAGTCAGAAAGCATCGACGTTCCGTGTTTATTTGCGTTCATCTTCATCTGAAATAATGGAAAATAAATTAATAAATCGGATTTTAGTTCCACAAATGTGCCACAAATTAAATATATAATTATTTATAGATATAATTATTAATGTATCTCTCTCTCACTGATTTCAATCCTGGGATTGGTTTGCAGCAATTTCATCTATTTGTCTCTTCCACTCTTCCCTGTCTTGTGCGGCTCTTTTGAAGTCTGCATATGATGAGCAGCGCACGTCCACCAGCAGGTCCTCCAGGTACTCTCGGCGTAGGCGTCCCTTAGAGATTGTCCCCTCGGTCATACCCTCCACTATGGCATGCAAGAGGCCTTCTTGTCTTATTACATGGCCGATCCATCTTGCACGCCTTTCGGACAAGGTCCTGAGCAGGTGCCTTCCTCCTTCGATTCTTTGGAGAACCTCCTCATTTGTAATGTGGTCTCTCCAGGAAATTCCTAATAGTCTTCTATAGGACCACATCTCAAAAGCCTCTAGTCTCCGTTTATCTCTTTCGGAAAGGCACTATGTTTCGCAGTCGTACATCAAGATACTCCATACATATGTCTTGATGAGGAGTATTCTCAGTTTTAGGTCTATATTATTCGATTCTATTATTTTCGAACTTTTATTGAATGCAAGCCTAGCCTGGTGTATACGGCTGTCGACCGGCTCTTAAACCGACCTTCCCATGTTATTTTGCTCCCGAGGTAGACAAACTCCTTGGTGTTATTTGTGGAACTCCTGACATCTCTACTCTCATCTGATGTTGCAGTCAGCAGCTTTGTTTTGTCTTTATTTATCTTCATGTTGTATCTATCTATCTGCTATCATCTCAATAATCAAATAAAAAGTAACTGACTTTTTAAATACATCTATTTTGAATTTCACTCTTGTTTGTTGGAATGATGTGGAATCTTGGAAGCGGAAATTAACTCGCTTCCCAACATCTGATCGAGCTGAAACTGGGCAAATAGATTCGTTGTCGATGACAATGAATTCAGAAAAATTAAAGTAAACTAACTAACTAACATGGACTCAAGTATCTGATTCACTTGGTCGTGCCATGTCTTTCTCAGGCGTCCCCGACTAAAATTAAAGTACACGAAATAAATATCGGTCTTACCATCTCCGGGTTTGGCCCGGTTGGTAGGGCGGTTGATTCCGATCATAGGATAGGAAGGTTCAAACCTCAATCAAACCAATATGTTTTTTTAAGTTTTAAAGAACATTTGAAAATAGAGTTGGTAGGGCGGTGGATTCCGATTACTGGTTAGGAAGGTTTAAATCTCAGTCAACCCATTTTTAAAAATACTTTTGAAAATATTACAGTAAAAAAAACTTTGTTTTTTACGGGTTGATGTTTTGGTTCCATGACAGTTCAGAATCGTGCAATTTCGACACTTCTATGAAAAATCATTAAAATTTATGAAAAATAATTGAAAAATAGCCCGTAATCTAACCTAACGCAACCTATTTAGCCAATCTTCTTTTTTTTCATCATTTTTAATAACTTTTTAATGGAGGTGTTAAAGTTGCATGGTTCTGAGTTTTTTAATGGTTTGTAATCTACGCAGGTATAACTTTACAAACGCTAATGAGTTGTGTAATTACAGATATCTAACATTTAATTTTCTAAGCTCATTTTCTCGTAATGTCTTCATATCGGAAAGATTTCTTTGGTTTGATAAACATCACGGTTATTTGAACAATAATTCTCGGTGGATGTAAATGTACAGAGTTCAAAGCTCGATAAGAATACATTTTATATTCTCATGTTACAGGTAGGTATCCGGAAGTGAAGCTTTGCATCTACGGGCAACGGGCAGGCCCCTAGTTTGTACTTATCTAAACTGTCATCTCTACCATGGGATGCTTCAATCAATGATAATATTATATATTATGGTCAATTAATCAAAATCACTAACCATTAAAACAGTTTTAGGAAAGTGTTTTTCAATACTTCTCTGGGTCCAGTTTCTGGATAACCAACAACCCTGCCATAGTTTCAAGTGCCCCAAGTGTTCGCTACGTTTGGTGACTTAGCAGGGGTACCCGGGTTCATGGGTGAGGTTTGTCTAGGTCTGAGCGAATGCGTTTGCCCACTTACTGTGTGGCGGGCGGCATAGGGAGAGGCTGCTCGAGGAAGACCTAATCTAGACCTCTCCGGCCAGATTCACGCGACCCATCTCCTTGCAACGCAAGTGGGGGAACAGATTCAAACGTCCGCCACTCCTAGCCACATGACGCCCAGTTTCCTACCCACCCCTCACACACATGGCAGTGATAGTCTGAAGTCTCGAGAAATCAATTCCAATTTAAAACAATGGTATTTAAAATAATTTTCCATTAAAGATATAACATTATTCCTTTCAGTGAATTGTTTTAAAAGCATTACAAAATGGTTAATTTTAGTGCATTTTTAAATACATACATTTTGTGAAGGAGAATTACATAAATATAAACAGTGGGTACATCAACTGTACTGGTAGTAACAGAGCTTACCTTTTAAAGGCAGTTTCATTGACACTAAATTTGTCAATATTCCAAATGATACTGTTCAATAGCAAGATTGCTCTCCCGACCGGCATGAACATTGGCTGATAGATAAAACAGTCTACGCTGTCGGTGACGGAGATAACCATCGAACATAGAAATTAATGATCTCCACGATAGCCCAATATTCAAACTATTCAGAAATCGGTCAGTGACTGAGTTGGCATCGAGTCCCACCCAGGCGTCCCGTGTTCAATTTCTCAGCTAGTCCTCCATCACGACACAAGCAAAATTTTCCGCTGACTGTGGTGGTAGGAGGAGATTTTCAAATATTGTAGGGTTATTCGTAACTCAAGAATGATTGTAAATAAAAAAAATAAAAATCAGTCTGAAGAAATGTGTGGCAATGTATCCCTTTGGACCCACATATGGTTGATTTCTAACATACCCAAAAGAAAGTCGGTAGGATAGAGCCATGCGTGTAGGTACTATATCACTTGTCAGAATTCTCCAAACAAACACTTCCAATTTTCAAAATTTCCAATCAGCAAAAGTTCTGGGGTTCATTGAACAGGAGTTCCAGACATAACTCACAACCGAAAAAGGCTGGTATTTCCAGATGATTTGTTTGGATTTTCTAAATTATGTTGTGAGTAAATTTCGATATAACTGAGAAACCCTAATCCATTTTAGGGTTCCCATGGTTAACCGAATGGCGCAATCACCACAACTCTCCTCATAAGATAGTAGCATCAAAGTACAGAGGGCTAAAAAAATTACCGTCGCAATTTCTCAAGCACTTCTTGGGCGCCAGAATGTATGAATGTTTGCACAATGCTAACAACAATAATAAATTGTGAGAACAAGATTTTTAGAAAATCACTCAACTGTATCGACAATAAAGACATCCCTATATGGGAAGATTTCTCCGTATGCAAGTTGTGCCGAGGCGATACGGTACCTGAAACAACGTATTAGCAGCTTGTTGCGCAGTGTGTTGGGTGTTTTATGTTTCCCGCCAGTGGGATGGGACAAGGGACATGAGACATGTTGCGAATCTGATAGAACAGCGGCCATAATGGATTAAATGCACCCCCCCTCCCCTCCGCCGCTGCCCGTCAAACCAGCATCCGCCACCTACCTGTAAGGACATAAGAGATTCCGTAAAACTTTAACTGCTGTATCTACTCTCGGGCAAAATGACCGTCCGGTTCTCAGCCTCGGATAGCGACGTGTATAATTTTAAAGAGTTAAATAATATTTGATCGAAACCATCTATTGATCGATGATTGAAACGTGATAAATATGTACTTGCTTCTGAAACTTACAATTTAAAGAAACGAAACTTAACAGAAGATTTTTATGATTATTCAGAATTCTGAAAATAGACAATTAATAGCTCTTTTAACATTCGAAAGATACCGCAAGAATTAAAAAATATATACGTAGATATATTGAAATGTACGTTAGCTATCGAAAGATTCTCATGACACATCGATAAGCTTTCCAAATAATCAATTATGGATTTAAACAATTTATACACTGTAGGAACAATACAATAATAATATAAGTGTGATTTTGTAATTGACCTGTTAGTTTCGCTTCTTCATTTTAACTTTTTTTTTTAAATTATATAATCAATAATATTATTATTAAAATTAATAAAAACAGTTTATTTTCAAACAAGTTCTGCTGCGTAATTATTATTACGCGTGACAGCTGTTTCGCCTTCTGAAGGCATTATCAAACTGTGGACATGCCACATACAGACGATATATTTATACTATTTCTAGAGAGGTATTTATTATGACTCATTTCCAATTTCTGATTAAGTTAATCAGAAATTAAGTTAACTGATTAAGTTAATCAGAGATTAAGTTCAATAATAATATTATTGATTATATAATAAAAAAAAATAATAAAAATGGAGTTCCACAAATTAAACTTGATAACAATAAATTCATTTTTACTGTTCAGATCAAGAAATATAGTTTGTTTTAATATTTTGCATTTCATTAAAAATTCCGAAAATATAGACTTTAAACCATCAAAAGGTAATTAAAATAAGCCAAAAAACGATTTTCAATTTTCAACATTATCCGACATTGTTCTTCGGGTTCAATGACAACTCAGAAACAACTCAACTCAACACTTCATTGAAAAACCAAGCTATGAAAAAATAATTGAAAAATGACCAATAATTTACCTAACCAACCTAACGTATTTAACCAAATTTTTCATCACTTTTGGTGTTGAATTGAGTTGTTTCTGCTGTCTGCTCAGTTGTAATTTCTCACCATTTCTCATAATATTTCATCTAACAAAAATAGAGGATACAAGGGAGCTCTCAGCGGCAAGACCAAACCAATGCTATTTCATATATTATATTTTTCTATTTCATAAAAAAATCAGAGAGATAACCACAAAAATAACGCGTGGTTAATTAACTTTTCAAAATAAACCTTTTTTTAAAAAAAGAAAGACAAACATTCCCGGGTTACGAATAACCCAACAATGTTTGAAAATCTCCTACTACCACCACAGAAAGCCGAAAATGTTGCTTGTGTTGTTATGGAGGACTAAGCCAGCCGAGGAATCGAACACGCGACGCCCGAGTGGGACCCAAGCGCGATGCCCACTCAACCACTGAACGGTCTCAGCATAAAACTATAGCCTAATAATAATAATAATAAACCTATTAGGTATATATTTATTACAATCATCGTTCCATGGTGCGAAGCTACCTGCTTAGAATGTACAGAGCACAGAGCGATCTACACCAGAGCACTGTGTGCCTACTGCCGACCTGCCTAGGGCCTACCATCATAGTAGATAGTAGCTGGTGGCATAGTACGAGAACAGTATCTACCGGAGTCCGGAGCAGCGGGCAATCATGCGCGTACAAAACTGCTGAAGAATTCCCGTCCAGGTGAGTTCTGTTTGATTGGAGGACGTAACAGGACTGGCGACCGCGAGGCGGTTGATCGCCCACCAAGGGGATCGTTAACCTTTGCACCGGACAAGACGAACGACCTCGCGGCAAACTGGCAAATTAGAGACACTCTGTAAAAAAGTTAAATAAATAGTACTGACAATACAAAAGCACGTTATTATTATTTTATTAACCCGTCCAATCAAATTTTAATATTTCAAAAATTATATTTTATTTTGAAGTAAAAACTTCTTTGGCACCATTGTGATTTGAAACTCGATGAAACCAAAAATAGCGACACTAAAAGAGACAAACACATACATCTATAGGATTTAGCCTGCGAGAGAATGAGATAGAATAATCGGTCTCCTCTTTGTGCGGTGCTTCGTAGCCTCCCCCTCTTGTCTACTTTATTTTTCTGAAGGTTTTCATTTCTACCGCGTGTGAATTGCACAATCTGATTTTATTTCTAATAATAACATTAGTAAACGTATTTCATCACCTTTCAAAACAGTTTTTAGTTTACAGATTTGTTCAGAAATATTCCATTTACGAATATTTGAACTTTATTGCAGAGCGGAAATATTTTGACCTTCTGATAAAATACGTCCGATTTCTGAGGGGTTGCAAAAATTTTAGCCTTTTTAAAAGAGATGACAATTATTTTGCTTTAAATTGGAGAATAATTTGTTGGGGAAACTTTTTTTTTTAATTTGTGAAAAATTGGTTGCCGAGTGATGGTCCTACCGTTGAGTTGTTCCTTCTAACCTCGCAGCGCCCTTGAAGTAATTTTTCACAAAAACGGCGTTATACAAATAATAATTATTCTCATTCTGTTTCAAGATTAGTTTATGAGAAGGAGAGAGAACGAAACTATCAGCGTTAGGCCTTTATTCGAGTTGACGCAATGAAACGGCCTTGTGTAGAGGTGCTCAGAAGACATGCATTTCTTGAGCGCATGTTTATAATTTTATATCTACTAGCAAATTAATGGTACGACGCGACGGTTGGCCAGTTGGCGCGGCGGTCGTTGGATAGGCTCTTTATAAAAACCGGTATAAGCCCGCGAAATTTGACATATGAACCATCATAGATATAGATGGTATATTGAATGACATAGCACAAATAAACAATGCAAAATCAAACTGTTATATTGAAATAAGTATTTTTTAACTACGCAAAGCCGTTGGTAGAGTTTATTTTTAAAGTGAAAACCTCTAAAGCACCATTGTGATTTGAAACTCAATGAAACGAAGAAGTGACACTAAAAAGAGACAAACACATAGAGAAAACCTGCAAGATAATGAGATAGAATAATCGGTTTTCTCCTCGCTTCGTAGCCTCCCCACTCTTGTCTATTTTAGTTTTTGGAAGGTTTCACTGCTACCGCGTGTGAATTGCACCCTCTGATTTTTTTTTAAATAACGTCAAGTCAGTCGGAATCACAATTCTAATTAAAAAAATAAATACGCTGAAAGAATATATGTATACCTAAATATATTGAAAGATAAACGGATTATGAAAATCTTTACATGAATTAATTACAAGATATTATCAATCTACCGTGATTTATTTTTGGGTTTATACGTATATAATGTATGATGCCAGGGCCGGATTAACCATGTCGGGGCCCCTAGGCAATGCACGTCTCGGGGCCCCTTTACCAACGGGGGGGGAGGGGGGTAAGGTTTTAAAACTATTTTTCTGTATGTAAAACATGTCAGTATATTGAGTATTGTGTCAAAATTTCAAGTAAATCGGAGCAAAATCACAACTGAAAATTTTGACTTGACCGATGCTTTTGAAAATTTGTACACTATTTCTACACATAAATCAACAGGTATTCAGAGGGAGTTTTTTTTTACCAAATTTATAATAACAACATCAACGAAATTTTTTAGCGAAAATCGCGTTTTTCACTTCAAAATGCTGCCAAAAATAAAAAAAATAAAACTAAAAAAACTCTGACTACCGAGGAGAACATATCACCTTTTAAACGCATTTCTATTTTTTTGTTTCAAATTATCCGGGGGGGGACTTCATTCAACTTTGCCGCCTCGAGCTTCTGACGTGCTTAGTCCGCCACTGCACTTTACCCTTTTCTAACTTCCAAAATTATATTTTTTCTACCACAACTAATTTTAATCATAATTAATCTGTTCTTTTACTACATTACGAAAGGTATGCCATGACCCCATTCAATAAAAAAAACGATTACAATACAATGTAATACAATAAAATGTTTAGAAATTTGTTTTAATTATAGCTTTTTTATTTATTATTTGTGCATGATGTGAACATTAGTTATTTATTGGGTTATAACCGAATTATTATAATTTGTTGTTTTCTTTAATGCGTGTACCTAATGTTTTTAACCTGTAAATATTCCTAATAAAAAAAAATTAAATCATCTTGAAAGCTGAATTTTTCCAAAACTTCGTTGCTCACTAATTGAAGCAAGTCATTTTTTCTCGGGACGCGGGGCCCCTAGCCGATGCGGGGCCCCTAGGCAGTTGCCTACTCTACCTTAGGGATAATCCGGTACTGTATGATGCTCTTCATCCTCCTTTTTCCAGCGTTACAGTGACCATCATCAAGGCAGATGAGCCAAATGTTGGACATGAAAAAGCTGTGGAAAAGTTGGATAAAGAAGGAGTAAGCCTAGACGGTAAAATAAATCGCGATAATACACGGGATACTGCGGCGCCACGGAAATGTTCTCGGAGGGACGAGTGCACTCTTTCAGAGTATTTCTCCTCTACCGCAAGGGAAAGCTTATAGTTCAGACTAAGCAAATCGAAGAATACCATCATCACTGCCATGATTGCCTGGATGGAATTCACCTGATGGCCCTCCGGAGAGGACAGACGGGCAAATATTCGCCATAATCGGCTACTTACATAATTTATATTTAAAAAACTAACCCCTTTTTTGTTGTTATTTTTACTTTGAAATGCAATAGGGGAGCGAAAAAAATGGTTCCACTTTTTAACCTCAAATTAGTCTAATTTGACCATCAACGCTCTAACACCGAACGACTGGAAACCATTGAATTCGGTCTCGCGCACTGCTACTCGCGTGATAATAGTAGAACACAAAAAAAAGTGGAACATGTTTCGAAAAGATATTATTCTACATGGGGACGTGTGTTAATGCACCATCCTCCCCAATTACTGGAATAAAACATTATCTATCAATATCATTAGCACCTCCATGACTATCCCGTGATTTTTCAAGGGGCTGCAATAGTACTATAAAAAGAAGGGAATTTTTTTGAAAAGCGCACCAGAGGTGATTTTTACAAAAATCGTTTAAAATATTATTATTGTTGTTTCTCTTTTGTATTTCTTGGGCATTAACTATGAGATATAAAAATTGGTAAATATTTCCCTATCGAGTCCAGGCTAAAAACATACTTTAAAAAATTAAAACAAATTGTACTAGGTAGATAATGGATAGTAATGTAATTTATAAAATTGGGAAGACTTCGGTGGCTGGGTCATGTGGAGAGAATGACCGAGCATCAAGCACCAAAGTCCCTGCTGAACTCAAGACCAATAGGGCGAAGGAGCCTGGGAAGACCAAGACTAAGATGGAGCGACAACGTCCTCAAAGACTTGAGAAGAATCTTGGAGCTTCTAAACTGGAGAGAGCTGGCACAAAACTGGATAAACCACTCCAGAAATATTCTCATAATAGAATCCCGCTTGACTTCAGGATCGAGCTTAGAAGAACATTGGAGGAAGACACTGGCTCCCATAACCCCAGACTGATTTTTTTTAAATTTATTTTTTTACTTATATTTTTATTTTATTTTCTTCTTATTACCATATTTTATAAATATCTATGTGTTTTATGTATGTATTTACACACTATACATATAGGATGTGTGGGATTGGACTCCAGATACTAATCGTCGCCTTAGTTCTTAATTGTCCAAACGACCATTTAAGTTTTTGTTCAATCTCCACTTTAAAACTAAAAATAAAGTATAAAAAAGGATAGTTCATCACTTAACTAAGAATTATTTAAACTAATGAGATCTTTGCCTTTACGGAAATAGCTTTATCTTGTACACTTATCATAATGTTTCATTGAAATAATGAAAGAAAACCTTCACCTCCTGTAAAATTTTCAAATGGTCGTTTGGACAATTAAGAACTAAGGCGACGTAATATCTACAGCCTGTATGTCGGACGAATATCTACAGCTCATATGTTGAACTAATATCTACGAACTTCAGAGTGTTGACTAATATCTACAGAGCGTAGGTTGGATTAATCAGCTAAATGTGTCCAATAGTCCGATATTAGGGATTTTTACATACAAATGTACTTACATAAATTAAGTTTTTTAAACTGCATACGCAATATTACGTTATTCCAATATGCTATACATAATTGCAAATCCAACCTCTACCAGTGCTGTAGATATTCGTCAACACTTTGGTTCTCATAGATATTCGTCAACAGTTTGAACTGTAGATATTCGTCAACACTTTCCTTCTCATAGATATTAGTTCGATTTTTTCAGTTTTTGGAATTCCTGTAGATATTAGTAGACGCCTCCGTGGGATTGCACTCACCTCCCCACATTCTGGAATAAAGACCATTATTATTATTATTATTATTAAAACCGAGATGAGTGGAGGAAGACTCTTGAGGAGGCCAAGACCCACCAGGGGTTGTAGAGCCAATAATGATGATGATGATGATGATGATGATGATGATGATGAATTAATAAGTAATTCAGTAACCGGAATTGAAAAATATTGCGTTTGAATGTTTTTTTTTTAATTTCAAAAATACGAAATGTCATTTTTCAAGGACCGCCATGTTAATTACGACGATGAAATACGCATTTTTAAAAGAAAAAATCACTTTCTGTCAGTTAGACACTAATAAGTACGAATTGCAATCTTCGGAAATGATAAATAAAGCGTATTAATCATCATTTTGTTCGGTTTCATATACACGAAAATTCACGCCAGACGTTTGCCGTCGTAATTAACAACATGGCGTTCCTTGCGAAATGACATTTCGCGTTTTTAAAGATAACAAAATAACCATTAAGACGACAATATACCCTAAAGTATATTCAGAATCTTAACGACGTAAGTAAAGAAGCCGTGGATACAAATTGCAACTCGCGACCCGTATATTAGACGGACCTACTGTCGAATTTGCACTATCAAAGAAAAGAAGACAAATAATGCGGGAATCTTAACGACGTAAGTGAAGAAAGCGTGTAAACAAATATACGACGCGGCATGGCGTATTGTACAAACGTACGGTCGAATTCATCCTAGCAGGCCTGGAGATTCGACCTTTCTGCCGCGTTCATTTTAATTAATTCTGAATAACGTGTTACAAATATTGGAAATGTATCTCCATGTTGTCCTCACGAAGTTATTAATTCATCGTCTAGAAAAATAAAATCTGGTGCTTACCGCTAACTTTATTGTTGAAAAACGGGTTATAAAGTTTTAAAATCGTTGTACGTTAAATATATTAATGGTAATGTACTATTTTTATTAATCTAAAATATAAATAACTCGCATTCCTTGTGCGACATGGAAATAAAAAAAGTAGTTATAGGAACGAATTCGCCGGAAATGATTAAAATGTGAGTTTTGAGCAAACAAAAATTGTTAGGATTGTGTACCGCCTTAAAATGCAATATTTTTCAATTCCGGTTACTGAATTACTTATTCTTATTACTAACTAGTACAATTTGTTTTAATTTTTTAAAGTGTGTTTTGAGCGTGGACTCGATAATTTACCTAAAAATTTCTATAGACATTTTGTTTCGAAGAGTTTTATTTCACATGTACACTTGTTACTTAATTTTTATTTATGTGTCATTGTTGTTTCCGTTTGAGTAGACAACACTAACCGAATAAGTCAATTGGCCATTTTGTCTGGTCTACCTAAAATTTAGGCGGCTCGGTCTCACTAGAATAATACTAGTTCCCCCTCCCCCTCCCAGACGGGCCAATGGGAAGCCGGGACGGGTCGTGCTGAAATATTGGACCGAGAATTGAATGAGGCGAGTATCGTGCCGAATGCAAAATGTCGCGTGGGTGTCTCGCCGAATATATTTACGAGTATATTGCCGAGATCTTCATTTAGGAACATTCGAAAGCGAAACCTAGATGACCTAACGAAGAACACCTACTATGTTTGGTCCTGTCGCTGAGAGTTAAGATGTAAGTTTTTTTTTACATTAACTCCACACAGGAGACCCTGAGGAAATAATTTCCCCCAGGGCCTATGTCACTTGAGGTGCTGTGTGGAGGGTCTTTTTGAGGAGACGAAGGAATGAACATTGGTTTTTTAGAGACCCATGTCGTAGGAAGGAGAAAACAATGAGGCCGGCAAATCGTTCCACAGCCGAGCTGTTGAACAGAAGAACGAGTCGAAGAAGCGACCCGTTCTCATGTGACAAATGTCAACCGTGTACATATGTTGAGCACGCGTTTAGCGTGTTTCCCGACTATGCACCGATGACAAACCGGTAGAACAAGGATTGCATTCCCACCCGAAGCCTGTGCTCTAAAGATTGCAATCTGGTTAGGAGAATCTATCAAACGGACCGCCCGTTTCTGCACAGAGTCGAGGGTTTTTTCAGGTATTTGGGGGCTCCAGAGCAGAGGTGGATGCCAAATACAACCGTGTGGCGCACTTGTATTAAGGTATCTTCTGTTTCATGTTTCGTTCATGAGGAAGGGGGACGCTACCATCGAGCAATCAATAATAAATACGTACACATAGTTTAACCTTCGGACTAATTTTTAACAATCGTAAAAATTAAATCATTTTTCAGAAGAGTAGGTAGGTATTTTAAGATTCATGTGTAGATGTGGCATTAGTGTGAAAGTTATAATAAGTAGGTACCTTTTTATGCGAATACCGCACAGCAATCCCAACTGCTCCCGTCTGGAGCCGGTAAGACTATAGCCTCCCCAATTGGGGTATGTTATGAGGCTGAAGGTTGCGGGGAAGGGAAGGAGATAGAGAATAGGGAGGCGGGGAAGTACCTGGCTATTCGTAACCACATGACTAAAGACATTTCAAGAAACGTTTCAATTCTGAATGGTGGTCTTGCGAAAGAGCGATACTGAGAGTATCCTCCAATATGGAAAGTCGCAAATATACCTATATGGGGATATTAAAATGGGGATTTATTAAATACCTATACCTTATAAGGAGATGGGGATGAGGAAGTATCTGGCTATTCAGATCTGGTCACCAAACATGATTAGAGCCATTTCAAGCAACGCTTTAATTCTGAATGGTGGTCTTACACCGAGGCGATGCTGAGAATATCTTACCCTTTGGTAAGTGCCGCAAATATACTATACCTACCCACATTATTTTAAATGAATAAATTGTGAAATACCACAAATCAATTAAATGAAATTTACTTGAGCATTTACCTTCGGATTGCTAGTCGAGAGTCTTCCCTCACGATCACGGAGGCCGTAGTGCATAGTGCACAAAAGAGAAGTGCAATTGTATGCAAATACTATTACCTTGGTTGTAGTGCATCTCTAAAGATGATTTTTGTAATTGTTTCATGCTGCTCTCACACGAATGCTATACTCTCATGGCTTGGCCTATTTCAGCGGTTCTATTACATCTCAGAATCATGCAATTTAAGCACCCCCTTGAAAAGTCTTTAAAAATTATGAAAAAAAAATAAAAATAGCCCATAACCTAACCTAATGTAACCTATTTAACCAATTTTTAATTCATTTTTTTATCAGTTTTCATCCCTTTTCATGACTTTTCAAATTTAAAACCTTTAATTTTAAGTTGAAGTTGAATGATCCTGAGTTTTCCGGTCACCATTTCGTTCGCCCACGCTCGCTATACATTCACATCGGGAATGAAGAATAGGAACCTAAAAGCCATGAGAGTGTATACCGCTCGTGCTAGAGCAGCACAACCCTTCAAGGGTGTTCTGGCATTAATTTCAAATTATGGAGAGAGGGAATGCGAATTTATATTTTGTATTAATTTTATTTAAATGGGCAAATTTCATAATTGCATTTATGGAAGATTGGGGACGAGTTCAGACTCAGAAAAGATGTTGAACGGGGGGGAGGCAATTTGAGTAGAAGAGATGATATTTATGTGAGTAGAAGAGATGATATTTGTTCAGAGCAGTACCTACAACCAAATAATACCTACTTATACGTGATCCAAAGATCCCAAAATTAGTAATTAAATGTTTCACCTGAAATTCGCATTATTATTATGTTTTTTAAAAAGAACGACAAACATTCCCTGCGGTTACGAATAACCTGACAATATTTGAAAATCTCCTACTACCACCACAGTAAGTGAAAAATGTTGCTCGTGTCAGTGCAAGATGGAGGACTTAACCAGCCGAGGAATCGAACACGCGACACCTCGGTGGGACCCGAACGCGATGCCCACTCAGCCACTGACCGGTCATTTATTAGGTACTTAATTAATCCAAAATACATGAAGATAGATTTTTTAAAAAATTAAGGCACTACTACCTACTAATAAACTTGTATTAAATTTTAATTATATGGTTGTTTAAAATAAATGCGTTTTAAATTTTAAACAACCATATAAGTAATATTTATAACACGTTTATTAGAAAGAGGTATGTAATTAAGTTGCTTTAATATCACACTTAACTTGAGGCACACTTTTAATGGGATTTTCTGTCTTTTACATCAATCAACCTTGTTGGAAGTTGGAACATCGTTGTTATTTGAAATATTATATCATTCATTTTTACGACATCTTAAAAATCGTCTTAATAACTGAACGAGCGGTAAAGAAGGCAACCCAAGTAAAAAGCTCTTTTATTTATTAGATTGTGGCAATCTACAACGCGGAAAATCTATTTGTTTCTGACAGAAAAATACCATCGAAGGATGAGCTTTGGTGTCGCGAAATTTGTATAGCTTTTAAATAGTACATTTAACTGAAAAATAAATGATATAGTTTATAGAATATTTCAATTGTAGGTAGGTACATTTAAATCAATAATTCACATTCGGTTTATGTTTTTTGATAAATATTTATTTTAGGGGGTCGTTTTTGTCCGGAAAATCTAATTATTACCTTTGCGGTGCTTTGTCATGACTCGACATTGAAATTCTTTTCAAGGCCATAATTTGCCTGCCAAATCGTGAAAGTTTGCTATAAGTACAATGCAAAAACCATATAACTTTAACCACTCAGACCCATAAGCTTATTTTCATGATAAGGCAGGTCAGTCACAAGACAGTACCTACCATATTATTGTAGCAATTCTAAGTCAACATGCCAATATTATACTCCTATGCGACGGATTCAGCAGCTTGGAAACAAATACTCCGATGTTGTTGATATATTTAATAGATCAATTTCAATATATAAGCATACCTTATTGAAGTTTTTTTCATCAAGTAGGGGAAAGTGTTGATGAAACTGTTTGAATTGACTAGCATATTGGTGGTGTTTTGTCGGCTGAAGGAGAGAAGCTATTTTTGTATTTATATTTTATGCCTGCATACTGTGTGTATCAAATTCAATAGTATTTTTGCTTTATATTTGTTTATGTGCAAGTGTTGTAAACAGTCATTTCCTGCACTATTTACTAGTATAATTTCGTAAATATTGTTAAGTGTATATATGTATGTAAAAGCCTAAATGGGCGTAAATAAATAAATAATTTATTGTTGCCAGGCATATATGTATGGCGTAGGAGCCGTGCCTGACTTATTAGCGTTTATACTATTTCTTACCTAGGGCAACATTTATTCGTATCTTCTCTCGGTTCTGGTAGAATCGCTGGAGAAAAATAATGATCGAATGCTTCAGCGGCAAAAATATACAAATACACGCCCTACATTTGTTATTCTAAACATACAATGGCATCTGACATGTAACAGGCAGGTACCGACCGACTATATATCTAGGTGAAATCTGAAATCAAGTCAACTGTTCTGAAAAAAATATTCCAACTGCGATGGCTCGGCTAGACGTAGTCTTCATTATTGGCGGGAATTCGCTGGCAATAATTATCATCGAGATGTCACGCCATCTTAATCTTAAGTTAATCTCATGGCGGTTGAATGAACAAATAAATCTTCGTTTGCACAACTAAGTCAGCGGTGGTGTCTGTAATCAATATAACAAAACGTATATTTTTAAACGGGTTGATCAGTAAGTGGAAGAAGGTGGTTAGGTTCCTACTTATAAAATATGATAATAGTTATCGTAACAGGTACCTAAAGGTAACTGCAATCCTCCATATTAAAAAATTTATACCAAAATGTGTTTCCCTATGTTACAACACAATATACCTATTTATTACAGCCATTTAATTATTTTTCGAAACAAAATAGTGTAATGAATCTACCGCCCACGGCGACAAAATCAATAAATTAGTTTTTTTTTAAATCATTTTTTTTTTGTATGAATACCTCACAAGAGTCTCAGCTGCTCCCGTCTGGAGCCAGTGAGACTGGCATCCCCAATTGGGGTATGTTGTGAGGCTGAAGGTACTGGGGTGGAGAAGGAGATGGGGAAGAAGAAGAAGGTGAGGAAGTATCTGGCTATTCAGATCTGGTCACCAAACATGGCTAAAGCCATTACAAGCAACGTTTCAATTCTGAATAGTGGTCTTACACCAGGGCGATACTGCATGTATCTTCCAATCTGGAACGTGTTGCAAATATAGATACTATATATTCTTTTAAATGAATTCATTGTGAAATAACACAAGATAATCAAATAAAAATTATTTGCCCACGCCGGATTCGATCCCGCGACATTCCGATTGTGAGTCAAGTGCCTTACCCCTAATCCTCTACGGCCGTCAAATATCGGTTAAATATCGTCGGTTACATATTATTATAGAATAATAAAAAGCAAGGGAAATGAAACTTGGTTTTTTATTCAAAATTAGACAAAATAATGTTTTTCAGGTGACCAGACAACTCATAATCACGCAACTTCAACATCTCCTTCGAGTGATGAAAAGGTTATGTTATAAATTTTTCTTTTTTTTCCATCTTTTAATGACCTTTCAAAGGGGTATTGAAATTGCATGATTCAGAGTTGCATATAACCGTTTTCAAACTCAAGTAAAAAAAGAATGCCTGTTGGGTAGGTTTATTAGAATCTTAAATCAACAACAGAACTTTTTTCAACTGATGTCATAATAATATCAACACAGAATCCCGAATCAACACATTGATACTTGGAATAATAAACTTTTTTAAAGTAGGTACACCTAACCTTTGGTGTAAGACAAATGTACAAATGTACTTAGTATTAGTTGGTAAGTAGGAATTTGGTACCAATTCAGGTACTTTTCACAGAATCACGAAATGCCAATTATCTTAAACTAATCGATAATCGTGAGCTGTGTGATGTATATTTACCTACTAAAAATGTAGCAACGAATGTTGGCATAGTAATCTACCTAACAAATAATAATAAGTACCTACGCACCAACTTGATCCGGAAACGGTTACAAATGAAAATTTCTGTACAACCAGATTCCTACCTAAAAGTACTTATCCGGCGAGAACAATTATTGCTATTAGAGAATTCTGAAAGACGAGTACAGTTTACTCTGCTCCAATTTGTGACACTGAGCTAACATTAGTGACAATTAGGTATTGACTTATCAATTATTTTAAAATATCAATATAGGTATAATAACTCCTTGGGTAAGGTTAAGTTTTTTAATAAAATAACTGATTTGGTAAGGTCGGTAATTGAAATATCTTAAGATAATATTATCCTCTAAGAAAAATTCCAATTAAACGGAATGGTGTACCAGATAACCGAAGTAAATAAAACCTGCTTTACATTTACGCCATCCGTTTTATCAGCCCGATTCCGATTAGAGACCAAAGTCAACATTTTTCGCTTTACGCGATCGCTATTTTCATCTCTATTTTCATAACTACGATTTCAATTGACATCACTGCAAACAACACATGAACTATGATGTTTGCTGTGATGCCAACTGAAATCGTAGATATGAAAATAGAGATGAAAATAGCGATCGCGGAAAGCGAAAAATTTTGACTTTGGATTCTAAGTGGAATCGGGCTGAAAAAAGAGATGGTGTAAAACGGCCATTTATGGCTAAAGTCAACATTTTTCGCTCTACGCAATCGCTATTTTCATCTCTGAATCGTAATTTTGAATTTCGTTATTATTTTGGTCGACGATATAAAAATTCCTAACACTAAAATATTAATGTATACAAGTTCCAGCGATAGATCGTACGTGACGTAATCGTTCAAGTATTTTCTGTCTTTTTCGTTTTAAAACAAGACGCCTGAGACGTGAGAAGCCTGCATACCCTTGCAGGAAAACGGCGTGATAGTTAGATACCTAATTAATTTAGAAATTAAAAAAACCCACAGCCTTACAAAATTTCAAATAGAGTGTTGTAGGAATACCCTTTGATATTAGCTTGATTCTTAATTTAATTTAACTATAAACCTTTGGCGCAGTTTTATGTGTGGGTAGGTAGAGCTCAGAGCACCTACATATATGTAATAAATATATTTTTTTAAATCGTTCCCACCTGACGCTAACCGAGCATTTATAATATTTAGTACCTTCTAGAAGCCGTATCCCTAATAAATTATGTTATTTCCCCCGATGAATATTTGATTCGTGACTCTTCAATGGGGGAGGTTGCCAAAGCCCTGGTGCTGGGGCCAGGAGGGGGGGAAGAAAAACTCTATTACAGTAAAATGGTATTCCAAAGGGAACAAAAATAATAAAATAACGAGATGCACTCATGAAATTTGTAATATATCTTCGTATAATTAGGTTATCTGAGTTGGCCATGCTGTTACGCTTGACGATCGATCACAATTTTATCAAACGCTGAAACGGGCCGTGAATCGGCGGTTAACGGGCATCGGTTAAATGTTAAAAAAATCTGGAAGACGCTAATCATCGATTCGATAGTCAATCAGTCCCAATTATCCGGAGCCAATTGGCATCCCCAAATTGAGTATTTTTCCGGGGTTAATGGAAGTGGGGAGGGGAAGGACATTGGGAAGAGTAAAGTTAGGAGGTAGGTAGGTGCCTGGCGTTTCAAATTGTGTCACCAAATACGGCTAAAATAATTTCGAGCAAATTGACATTTCTGAATTGTGATCTCTTCATGGTGATATTAAGTCTTTATAACACTCTGTACCTACAAGATAAATACATATTACTGCTCATAAATTATTAAAAAATACTGCTCAAATAATGTGTCGTGTACGGTTGAACCAACTCACCAACTTTAACGGCGTCCAATGCACACGATTAAATTAAGTTCAAAGCAGCAAAGTTAGTGCCTACCTAAATATGTGAACATTCGCCCCTTTTCTCCGTCCCGCACTCCGCACAGCGTGAGAAGATCAGTGTAAAAGAAAAACTTCGAAGTAGGTGCCTACTAGTAATTAAGTCGAAGACCCCGCTTAGCTTCCGCAAGTGTGTCGCCAGGAAGGAAAATTTCTCCAAACGCATTTAATAAAATTATAAATAGGGAAACACGCGTAAAAAAAATGTCGGCGCGACATTATCGCAAATTGATAACCTCCGTCGCAGCAAGAGGGAGCTTTCTCGTGGCAGTTACATGTTGCACGTAAAGAGATACCGCTGATAGCTCGATTGTAACCTCTCCCTCTTTCTCAATAATGACGAATGTATCAGAAAGGTATGTTGCATTGGAGCTCTCAGAGGTAGAGCCATACTGGGGATTTTTATGGTCAAGTAGGTACGATCTGAAAAACGTTTTATGTAGCGATTCACAGGGAAAACGCACTTAGTAAGTATTTAAAACAAAATTATATTATCGATGCCGATACCAACCGATGTTGCCAGATGCAGAGTTTTTACCAAAGATATTGAAATATATTTGGTTTTTACCATGTTTTCATGTTTTTGGATCATTTATACCTCCTTGATTTTTCATATTTCATCATTATTATTTAATTTAAAATCGAGTCCTACAAATAAAACTCAATTACAGTTAAAAAAAGAACATTTTTTTATTTGTATATGTTTTTTTCCAAAAAACATTATTTTCGTACTATTCAAACGAAAAAAAATAAATTAGATAGATTTGTTGGATTTGTCTCCGCCCCGGATAGAATAATAACTATTAAAACATCACAAAAGTTAACGAAATAAATAGTTATAAAGAAAATTATTTTCCCCATACATTTTGTATGGAACGAATTCTCCTATTTTGAAAGAACTGCAGCAATATTGTGAGGGGTATAATATTGAACTGTGCATGAATTCCAAACATGCAAAAACGTCAAATGTCAATGCGTTGATTGTTGTGCATTTGTTTTTAATCATATAATGCTGCCCTTCTTTCTTACACACTCAATGTCAATGGTCGAAAATGAGACAAATGGTGAACGTATGTCTGCACACCTCAAAAGGAAAAATACAATAATTATAATAAATCTCTGAAATGAAACGCATTTTTTTACATAGGCTCCACACAGGAGGCCCTGAGGAAAATAATTTCTCTCAGGACCTATGTCATCTTAGGGGATGCTGTGTGGAGGATCTTTTTAAGGAATGGGGAGGATAGAAAGTTCTGGGAAGGAAAAAGGTAAGAGGGGTGGGTAGGAATCTAGGGGTCAGTGTGTCCGGGAGTGACGGACGTATGAATCCATCCCTCCAACTGTGGTGCAAGGCAATGGGTCGAGAGAGTCCGGCTGGAAAGGTCAAAAGGCCTCCCTCAACCAGTCTCTTTCGATCCGGCCCGCCACGCAGCAGGTGGGCAGGCGCATCAACTGCCAAGACCCGGACATAAGTCACCCCATGAACCCGGGCACCCTTGCTAAATCACCAAACGTAGCGAACCACTTGGGATGATCTATGGCAGAGGTGTTGGTTATTCAATAAATGGTTCCCGGGGTGGCGGCACCCGTATCCGCCTCCCGAATTCCCGTAAGTAATTGTAAAAGTAAGAAAATCACAAAAATATAAATCCGTACACAACGCCATCTCTGATAATGACAAAAACAAAACACGGACAGTTGCGCATTGATAATTGCTTCATTGCGTAAGTTTTAACTTAAAAAACTGAATTTATTTCAACAGCTATTGATTCTGAGGCGGTACGAAGTTCGTCGGCTCAGCTAGTTATAGATAAATTACTTAGGTACCTACCGTTGTTTTCTTATTTAAATTTTCAACCGAAAGGTTACAAAATACAAGGTTTTTATCCCTGAAAATATAATAAAACTAGGTTTTTCTACCCCTTGAAACCAGTGGCGGCTCGTGACTTTTGGGTGTGCTAGGGTGCTAATATTAAAAAAATGGCATCATGGATGTTGTCGTATGCGAATTTTTTTTTTTTTTTTTTGAAAAATCGGTGTTTTGTATGAAGATTTTCCAGGAAATCGGTGCGGCACACCGCCAAACTGAAACTTCCTCAAATTTTTCATACAAAAACTGTTTTCAAAAAAAAAATTTTTTTTTTCGGCCGCAACAACATCAATAATGCCATTTTTTAACATCAGCACTCTAGCACACCTAAAAGTCACGAGCCGCCACTGCTTGAAACATTTTTTTTTTACCAACCCGGTACCTCAGAGTAACAATATTGTTACTCTGAGCCCGGTACCTACCCTCACGGGTCCTTCAAAAATACCCATTGCTTTTAATGGCGCGTTCTTACCTGATCTAAAATTTGAGAATCTATGGTCAATTTACAGAACGAAAGTTGACGTCGATTCAGCTTTGGGAATTTTTAATTTTCTTTTCTCTATTCCAGATTTTTAGTAAGGAAAAGCCTGTTCTCCCTGATATAAAATATATTAGGTGTTGCGCAGTGGCGTAGCTAGCATGGGTGGTACCCGGGGCGGATAACGTGGTGTCACCCCCGCCCCTCACAAATGTGTTTAGGTGTGGTGTCACCCCCCGTCGGGTGGCACCCGGGGCGGACCGCCCCCCCTTGCTACGCCACCGGGTGTTGGTAAATACGCCGGAGACAAGGTTCCTAGAATATTCTACAATTTATTGAACTTGCCCCGCAGGAATAAAAATGCATTAATATAGAATAACATTGTCATAATATACCTAGTCGTTGTAAAAATGGATCATCTTAACAGAAAACTATAAGAATCTACAAGCATAAAAACAACTAAATCAAAGTTTGGGGGAAACCTACGCCATTTTACAAGAAATTAAATAAAATCCTGTAAACTACAAGGGACAAGGGCTTACATTATTTCTTTAAATACCCACAGATACTAATAAATTTATAATCTGCTTGTGTCACGAAGGATAGAATTTTCTCCATTGGAAATATAGTCCAATAAGTTATAAGGTATTATATAAAAGGAGCAATTACAATGACCTCACTACAAATATTTAGGTACATACTAGAAGATGGTGACGAAGAATATTACCGGGTAATCAGTTCGGCCCGTAAAATCCCCGATTTTTTTACAGGTAAGTGGATTTTCGTGATTTTTTATTTCAGACTATTCTAGCACACAATTTTTTCAAACCAGAAAAAACAACCCAATGCAGGGCCTAATTGATTTTTCGTATCATGGAAGACTCAAATTGCACAATGAAAAGTTATAAAAAGAGGTATGAACAGGTAATTTGGGAAATTGATTAAAATTTAATGGCCCGCTGCAGAAATGTTTGCAAAACTTTTAGTTGGCCGTAACATTTTAGAAACATTGGTCATTGATAATTTGATGTTGCCAAGAGCCAAATTGGCTCTCCAATGATGGTAAATGAAATAACGTATTATGTGCAAAAATATGTAAGTAACTTTTTATCGTAGGAATATTGTTCCCCGAAGGATTTCTTAGATTATTATTAGTTTATATCGCAATTGCATTACTAATGCACAAAAATCATGGAAATGAATAAATTTAACTACATACTTTTATTATAAATCATAAAATATTCAAATAATTTATCAACTTAAATTCCACTTATCGGAGTACCTATCAAAACAATATAATTAGTATTCCTTCAGTAAACTATGTACGAACGAGCTTTCGAACACAAAAACAATATTTTGACACCTGCCGCTAGCAGGTTGTTTCGCAGTTTCCATTTTCAAAGCCATAAAAATATACAAAGTTTGTTAAATGGTAAGAGCAACTTACCCAAAAGTAGTTTTAAATTAATCCATACAATATTCTTGTCACTTTGCACAACAATTCACAACACACAAGATAAAACACAAAACAATCCCTATCTTTCCGCAACCCGCAACCGAATTCCGACAACGCCGCGAGAAACTGAATCTGAAACAAAACGCGTTGTGGCGTTGTCAACAAGGAGGCTTTTGGTTGCTAAGCTTTCCTCTGCCACTTTTGAATTTATTCAGCTGAGCAAAACGCCAAATGTAGTAAAAAGTTTGTATACCCACCTACTACATAAGTTCTTATTCGTAGTACTGTTATTTATTTTTGGGTCTGAAAGTTATTTTACAAGCTATAATTTTCATTACTTGCATGGTGCAGACAATGCCTAATTTTGTAACATTCCGATAGATGTCGCAGTACCATTTGCTATCGCACAACTCTAATAATTTAAATAAAAGTTGTCCAATTTTTACACAGATGGCAATAATTATATTAATAGAAAATGGCCTAGACCCGGAACAAACTCGATTATTTTCTATTTCTAGCGTTTTTCACAAATTTAAAATGACTGAACAAAGATGATGTAACAGAGTTAAATCGTTTCATTCACCTATCACCATTGTTATCATTTTAAGAAATGTACCGTATTATTGTTTTTTAATGGATTACTCAATACTTTATTGTAATTTGTTTGTCCCGCAGATAGATCCTTTCTTGAAATTTATTTTAAGGATCAATATTGCATGAATATATTTTGGAGGCTGTTGTAGGGTTGTAGTATTTATGACCACAAAACATGCTTAGTGCATTTAGCCTCTCGTTTGTCGAGGATAATATTTTTCGAGAAATTCGAGATTGTGTGTTTTCGTTTTGGTGTTTTGAGAACTGTCATCGTACATCGATTGCAGCGAATTAATACGAAAACTTATTGGAGAATAACTCCAGAGTTCTCCATTTTAATGGAAATTAAATTAGAGCGTGGTGTTTTTCTGTTGTATCTTCTCATACATTATTATAACTAATCAGTTTTCTCGGCGGGGAGGTGGAGAATGATTTTTAGCAATCTTCAGATTTGCACAGTTTAATTAAAAGTAAGTACATTCTGCATTTTTCACCTTGACCTTATTTATTGTTTGCAAAATCTTTGAATCGGTACTTGTTTGTTTACGACTGGCTGTGTTATTTCCTCTTCCTACATTAATCCTGCACTCTATTACGCCTTGAACATATAGTATGAACGTACGTGCGTTTTATCATGTAAAAAATCAACACAAGATTGTTTATACTTGATCACAACGGTAGATTATTACATGTTATTTTTCTTACTTTTAATATTTGTAACTGCAGTGTTTTTTATAGAAGGTGCACTGTGTAAGGGAAAACCGTAAGCTCAGAGGTTCAAAACAAACTCGGTACTCGCACTATAAAAAAATATTCTAAATTTCGTTGAGTACCTCATACAAAGTTATCAACATTTCAGTTATCCAATTCTGACTCAGTTAACCTTATATTTTTGTTAAATATAGTTAACAGTATTGTAAACAACGAAGGATTTGTGGAGAAAGGTTCGCTTTATCTCATTGACTGTCTTACAAGCCAGGATTTTCATTTATTTACCCCTTATACTCCTCAAGCTTTTCGAAAATAATATGAAAATTTAGCTATGATTAATGTTTTGCAAAATTAAAGGTATGTATGTAACATGGTTATTAGCGCCCTTCAGGTGATTTTTCACAAAAACGGCGCTCTACAAATTATCCAATTATTATTATGCTAAAATAAGCTTATTTTAGTTCCAGGATGTGGTTCAACGTGAAGGCAGCCACGTGCCTTTGTCGCCAAGTGAATCCACTGGTGAAATGGGCACAAACCGGCCGGTCCCTGCTCGTGTATCAGCCGTCTGCCCACTCCAGTGGCCAGGGTCAATGCTACCACAGGGAGCTTCACACTTTCTTCTTTCCTGACCAGAGAAACTCCCTGTTTTCTAAAGCTTGCTACACTCTTCTGGCCGCTACCGCTTTTGGAGTCCTGGTTGACTTCAAACGGTATTTATTTAATAACTTTAATTAAATGAACTAAATTTTTCTGTAGAAGTGACACTTCATCAACTAGAGCTACGACAGTCAATAATGAGATTTTTGATGTCTTCAGGAAAAGCGGAGATCACTTTTCATCACAAGTTAATAAAAATTGGTTTCACTGTTTTTATTTGATACTCGTGTTTGTTAGTGATCATCCCAATCTTTCCAGGTTGAAGGATAAGTTACTTCCGTTGGTGAATGCTGAAGCACAGCAAGATAAGGAGATCCAGAATACTCCTGATGATGATGAGGCGACTGCTGCAGCTAAAGCTTTGGAAGCCGAAGAAGCTAAGAAAAAGAAACATCGCAAGGAAAAAATTGGTTTCCGCGACAGAAAGGCTAGTATTCCTCTGAGGGTGTATAATATATTCTAATGATTTCATGATTATTTTACTACATATTCCGATGATTCCGTAGTCCATGAAGGGAAATAACAATTATATAAACAGTACTGGTACCATAGTTTATTTTTAAAATTCGGTAGTTATGAAAAATTATTTAATATATGTAACTGTTCAAAATTAGTCGGGGGTGTGTGATATTGCATAACTATTTGATTTAGGAAAAATAATCAAATTCTTTTACAGGCCAAGATTTAATTGTGATGTTTGAATCGCATGATCATATTATTGCAGTTACCGAAACTAAATGGATTTATGAAACAATATCTGAAGTTTTTTGCCGAGTATGATGTCTCTTTGTAAAGCACAGGTTATCTCAATTTTGGTTCAATTAGGTGTTATTTATATAGAAACTTACAAAGCAAACAATAAGACTGATTTTGATTTGTCAACGAACTGATGAGCAATATTGGGTCTTCAGTAGAAACGGATCTCTAGATTTTTGTGTATTTCTGTAAAGTTCCTAGCTCTTTTATTAAATAACCATGAATGTAACCGTTTTGAGATTATCCTGGTGTGTAATGGTTGATGTTGGTTACATATTGGAAGATTTCTGTAGCGCACATGATGATAATTATTATTAATGAGTAATTATCATGACTGCAGATAATAGAGTACGAAAACAGAATGCGTTCATACTCTACGCCAGACAAAATATTTCGATATTTTGCAACAATCAAGATGTCAAATGAGGCGAATCCAAATGAAGTCTACATGACACCCGACGATTTCCTCCGGGCAATTACTCCAGGAATGAAACAACCCGATGGTAAAATTGTTTGTTTGCTAAACTGTTAAACTAACCTACACGCAATTAACCTTACCTGGCTAGCTGTCTGTATCATTTGTGGTATTTTTAGCACATTATATAATATATATATGTAATTACATATAGGTATGATAATATTATTTTATTGTAAAAATAAGTATGCTTTTCAGACTAGACAGATTTTACCGCTTCAATTTTCAAACATTATTAAAACATGGTTTTTTGCTTTAAATGTTTTATAACATTACCACCAATGTAAATAAAGGAGGTTTTGGAATAGAGTGTTTTTCAAAATCTGGAAATAATATGATTCATTTTAGATTAAAATCTCTACTGATAACCAAGGTGAAGGAAGTGAATAAGTCATGCTTTGAAGCAATCTACGTACATATTTGTCGCATTTAGTTTAAACAAATAGAGTCTCGTCATGTAATAATAATAATAATTTGTATAGCGCCGTTTTAGTGAAAAATCACCTCAAGGGTGCTGTGTAATCATTATTGTTAAATATTTATGTCACTATAAAATATTTCAAATTGCGCAGTGTCCGGAAACTTACAGTACAAGCTGGAAACTAATGAATCAACAAACTGGAGAATTAAAAAAAAAAAAAAAATTTCGATCTGAACCTTTTGATTATTATTTTATTTAATTTTTTTTTTTTAATTTTTTGGCAACTAAACTGTTAATAAACTTTCGGAACCGAGTCTACGCTTAGACGTACTTTAAATTACATTTCATTAAACAGCTGTTTCGCAACTGATTTTTTGAAATTTGACCAAAAAAATTCCAACTTTGGACTCGATTTACTTGAAAATGAATGCTCAAATCAAAAAAAGTTATACCACAAAATCGGTTCAAAATGTGTAGATTTACCAGTTTCCCGTTTGTACTACGGACACCATGTATACACATAAGGTTTCTGAAATATGTACGTATTTTTGAAAATTTCAGTCAATTTCATTTCAATCAATTCAATTATACCTGAAACAGTTCTCACAATAATTAGCAGTAAATACTATGTCATTAATAATAATTAATTTAATTTAATTTGTGATTAAAAACAAATTATGTTACGTGTTAATGTGTGATGAGAGGCAATAAAACATTAGAAAATAAACATGGCACATATTTTAATACGACCTCACTTTACTCGAGCAAGGCTGTTATTGCCTAGAAGAAAAGGTTTAAATATCAATAATAATATGCAATTGTTAATAGTTCATGGTCTTTAAGAAACCTATTAGTTTGTGTCTTGTAGTTATTATAAATAATAAATATGAAGTTGTAGTCATTGCCAAGATTGCTAGCAGCGTGGTTTAACAATTGGCTATTATATTAATAAATTGTATTCAGTGGCATAGCAACTAAAGGGCAACCTCCAGGGGTGCCGGGCCTCGACGCTCAAATTGCACAATATGAAGCATTAAATAAAATTGTAACCTTCTGTGAATTAAATTTAATGGTTGCAATTTTAAATGGTCTGAAATAAAATAGTAAGGCCCAGTTGTTTTGCAGAAATTCACCCATAACAAAGTCATCAAATGACCATTCAGCGCCATTTTATTTTATTGACATTTGAAAGGTCACCGTTAAATGCCGATCCTAGATGCGTTTCAGCATTCTATAAAATTGTAATAAATGCTGACAAGCTTAACAATATGATAGTTGTCCTCTTCTGCTGATCACAATTTGTTCAAAAGCTGAAACGGACTTAGAATCGGCATTTAACAGGGACCTATGAACTGTCAATTTTTTTTTTATTATTTAATTTAATTTATTAAAACTTATTTTATATAAAAGCCCTAAAGAGCCGTTCGTATACGCCAAATATTTTAGTCGAGTGGAGAGTATAGTAGTAACTAAACGCGTCTGAACACCGTAATTTTAGTAGAGTGGGTAGTCAGCTCTTTAGTAGATTCAATACATTTCGTTCTATTTTTCGGGCGAGTAAGGACCACTGACATGCGCGAACCGGCCATTTTAGCAGAGTTCATTTGTAGACGCGCCGAAATGTCATGGTGATAGAGCGAAGATGCTACCCTAAAATTATTTATTTATGCTGCTAGAGAAAAGCTATGGAAAAAAAACTATAGAAAAAGTTGTCCAAGTATGGAGTGAATACAAATCTCATACAGGCAATTGCATCTCTGTACGAGGGAAGCGTTGCATGTGTTAGGGTGAACTGTGGTTTTACCGGGTGGTTTGACATCACAAAAGGTGTCAAGCAAGGCTGCATAATGTCATCATGGTTATTCAATCTATACATGGATAATTGTATGAAAGCATTGAAAGAGGTGGGATTGGGCGCGAAATTGAGTAATCTGAAAGTCTGTTGTTTGCTGATGATGCGGTACTGATTTCTAACACTATACAAGATCTACAGTCTCTCGTATCTAGGATGAACGAAGTATGTATGAAGAATTTTTATTTATTTTAATTTTTTTAATTATTCTTTTTTCATTGCTTAAAATTTTATGGTTACATTTATTAGAGGATTTTTCGACCAACAAGCTAGGCTGATGCCCGTGTTATGGTGGTCCATTTCACATATAGTGCAATAACAATCATACGTTCGTGTAATATTTTTAAAGAAAAACACTGTAAAACAAATTCAAACCTAAATGCTTGCCTTGTCTTCAACATAAATATGATAACATTCTATCTGATGTAGATATTTTCAATTGTGACGAAAATAAATATAAAAACTCTGTCACGAGTGCATTAAAAATGTATTAAATGAGTACAAAACTTCATAAATGTAATGATAACTATACTATATAATGACATATATATTTTGTACTACTAAAAATGTGATATATTTTAGTTGCAAGATTACTGTTTAATTTCTGGACACGATATAATAATATGATGAGTAAATCTATAATTGGTTTCTCAGTTAGGTTAATTATGCATGTATAAATTAATCCAATTGTTAACTAATTATTTCCCTAAAATAAATAAGAACTAGAAAGAGTTTTTATTTTTTACTAATTTTTGTACAAATAGATTCATATTCATATAGAATGATTTAATGATGAATGTAAGTAAGTCTAAAGTCATGGTGTTTGAAAGAGAGAGTACGAAAACAGTATACAATAGAGTTGTGAATGATGAATACTTGGAGCAGGTGGATGAGTTTGTGTATCTGGGTAGTACGTTTACGAGAGATGGGAAGGCTGATAGAGATATTGAAAGAAGGGTGAATGCCGGTAACTACATTAATGGAGGACTGAATGCCGTTGGCGCTAATAAAAAACTATCAAAAGAAGCGAAGCTAGCTGTCCACAATGGAGTCCCGGTACCTACCGTGATGTATGGCAGTGAGGCGTGGAACTGGCAGAGGAAGGATGAAAGTAAACTGAATGCTGTTGAAATGAGATCCCTGAGGCGTATGTGTGGTAAAACAGTGTATGATCGTGTGAGAAATGTGGATACCCGCAAAGAATGTAAGCATAATGAGTAAGATTAAGAAAGGGACCCTCAGATGGTTTGGGCATGTAGAGCGAATGAACGAAAAAAGTAGTGTAAGAAGAATATACGACGCAAATGTGAATGGTAGAAGAAGTCGGGGACGCCCGAGGAAGACATGGCACGATCAAGTGAATCAGATACTTGAGTCGGGCCATGTCAAAAGTCAGAATAATGAGACGATATATGAATGTGAGTGAGGCAAAGAGTGTGTGCAAAGACCGAGTTGTTTGGCGGTCCGTCCTCTCTGCCTACCCCTGCAGGGAAACGGCGTGATGGTTAGTTAGTTAGTTAGCTATTAATCTCTTTTCGTGTCCATAGTTTATTTATTTTCATCTTACTAATTTATTCTTCCACCTCTTCTAAAATAAGCATTAAAATAATCGTAATTAGCATATTTACTTTGTTATGTAGCAGCCCGTCATCGCCCGTCATCTTGCCTCGGGCGGTGGGCACTAATGTAATGCTACGTTTCCACGTTTGCCAAGTCTCGGCAAGCGTCCACAAGCGCAAATGTGTAAACAGGTTGTTTGGCTTGGCTTGCGTAGGCTTACAAGAGCTTGCGAGAGTTTGCCGCCGATCCATTCGGGGTCGGATCCAGCGGCAAGCTTCGGCAAACGCTCAGTGGAACTTTCGAACTGGCGGCGAATGCACGCCGTTTTTGATCCATGTGGTTTATGATAATATTTATAACATTACGAGACATATGTATGACGTATGAGGCATGCCAGACTTATTAAAATGTATAAGTACATAAGTTTAATGCACTTATGTTATGTAATTTATTGCGACTGGATTTACCTAAAAAGTATTTTGATGATTTTTGTTAGAATAACTTTTTTTATAATACAAAATAATTTTATATAAGACAAGTGATCCTCGAGTTCGGGTCCCAATTGCGATCATTATTTTTGAAGCGAAAACTTCTTTAGCACCGTTGTGATGTGAAACTCGATGAAACGAAAAAGTGGTACTAAAAAGAGACAAAAATCTATAGGATTTAGCCTGTGAGATAATGTCTCCTCTTTGTGCGAAGTGACCTGGGACGATTTTTATGAATCTGTATCATCCATCATCCTCATGGTCGTCGAGCTTTCCTTGTTTTTGTTACACTTTGCTTGTATTTCAAATAAAAGTTTGATAAAGCAAACGCAATAGCCGACACAAGTTCGGCGTCCTCCATGCTCGGGTGTAGGTAGCGCACTGACGCATTCACAAGCTTGTAAACGACTTCCAAATGCCAAGCGAGATTTGTGGACGCTTGGAGCTTGTGGAAGCTTGCCAAGCCTTGGCAAGCGTGGAAACGTACCATAAGCTACTTAAAGTAATGCTTTTCGCAAGTAGCAAGTTACCCGCTGACTAAAGTACTCTACCAATGGGAACAAGCCATCAGAGCATAAATAAAAAAATATTCTATCCATTTGATGACAATCTTACATTTGAATTTCTGTGAAACAACCAATCTTGAGTTGTTATATTTCCATCTGAGTTTGTTGCTACGCCACTGAAAGTAATATGTATGTATTGCGATTCATGTAATATTATCTAAAAATATCTGCATTGCACTATAATAACTTGAACCTTTTTTTCCTTGCATGCTTTCCCTGGCTGTTTGACTAACATGTGAAATCCCCCTGTGGATGCTCACTGTTCCATTGGTGATATTGTCTTGTGGTGTGGTTGGTGGGCGTAGATAATAGAGTATGAGAACCGAATGAGACACTTTTCCACACCTGACAAGGTGTTCCGGTACTTTGCCACTCTCCAGGCACAGCATCACGAGCAACACGAGGTGTTCATGACACCTGATGATTTCCTAAGATCTATGACTCCTGGGGTTAAGCAACCCGATGGTAAATATCATATTACGATAGTGCTGTTATGTTGTGCTTATTTGCTTTTTTCAGCATGTATATAATGTTATGATTCCACCAATATTTATTTTGTTTATTGCTTTTTATTTCAGTGCATACTTATTTAAATTTAGTTATCAAGTTTTTCAATTAAAATACATAGTAAACTTTGAAAAGGATTTCAAATCTGTATGCTTGTGTGACATGGTGGTACACACTTATTTTGGCATGTACATATTGTAATATAATAATCTGCATTAAACTATGTACCAAAATACTGTTTATGATGATGATAGTAAGTCATTTCGTTGTAATGAAAATTCCGTCTTACCCATTTCTGACATTTATTTTGTGGATTCAGTTTATTGTTTTATCTGATGATTATACAGTAGAATCTCACTAATCCTTCACTATTTGAGTTGGGGCCAGAGTTTTTTTTTAAGTTAGGTTGGAGATTAACAAAAAAATTGTTGATATTAAGTCATTGTTTTTGTATACAACAGAAAAACACTTCACTGCTTCCCATTTTCAACAATACAATTTTGTAGGAAATACTCGCAAAACATTTTCCAGTTTTCAAAACATTCAGTAATCCGGGAGCATTAGATTTTTTATTCATACATAGTACTGTGTTAGTGAGACTACTGTAATAAGTATCCTTAAATAAATTCATTTTCAATTAAATGAAGACAATATAAGCGAAACTCTCGAAAATCTGAAAACAGAAAAAGATATTGACACCTCTGGGACTCGAACCCAGGACCTCTTATAGATGTTGCATATAAAATAAAATGGATAAAGATTTATCCTGACACGAGAGAGCATTTAGTTTGAGTTTGAATCTTGCAATCATACATAAAGATAGTAGCCAATAATATATGCGTTAAGAAAATGAAGATAATGTGAGTGGTCGAAGTATGATACAGTTAAAAATGACCGAATTTGATATCGACACCGTGGCGCAGTGGTTAGCGCGTTTGCCCGGAAAGCAGGAGGTCCTGGGTTCGAGTCCCAGAGGTGTCAATATCTTTTTCTGATTTTTCTGTTTTCAGATTGTTTATTGAGTTTTGCTTATATTGTCTTCATTTAATTAAATATTACAATTTGAGGTTTTACTCATAAAGTTAAAATAAAAATTCTTTTTCATTTGCATTTTTTGGGATCAAATATTTAGTTGTTACTATATTAATACATTTAGTTTTGCTTCACTGTATAATATTATTTTGTAATTTTAAAGACCTTATTAATGATTTTTTTCTCCCATAGGACTTGGTCTCGATCAGTACAGACGCCACGATCCAAAGGTAAGATTAATTATTTGCATTCCATATTCAAAGCACTTCATGTTACCTCGTTATGCCTGTAGGTGTTTGGAAAGGGGAGTTTGGTGTAAGGGAGAGACGACACGCCTATTAATACGAGGCATTCTTCCTAAACCAAATGCCCGCACTATAACCGAGCACAACTAGAACATATTTCTGTTTATGAACTTCACCTTCCCCTTATTCTAAATGTTCATATCTGTCTGTGGGCATGAAAATATTGGTTCGTTGTTATTTCTTTATTGTGCATACAACAAAGTATTGGTTCTCTTTTATTATTTCTTTATCATGTTCACAAATATATATATAAATATGTATGTACATATTTATTCAATTCTAAGGGTTGGATTTTGACTTCAGTCTTAGTGAATGATTGATTTTGATAGTGGGGGGATAATAATTATATTGTTATTAATTAGGTAATTGAAGAATTTTGTTTTGAAATCCTTTTGAATACTTTTTTGTTTATGTATTTACTCTTTATTCTTGTTTTAAAAAGTATAATATACCTATCTGCTCCCTTATTGTGTTGCTGAAATATTTTTCCAGTATAAGTGTGCATTAAGTATAATAAGTAAGATGTGTTAAATATGTATACTCTATGTTGAAATGACGCCAGTTGCACTGTCTGTTTCACTGGATTGTGAGTATGCTCTGCTCAGTTAAACATAAAATATATTAGTGTTGTTTGTTGCCACCCAAAACGTTACCCGACTCTGCCACCGGCACTGCTGTTCTGTATGTTCTGTTATGTTCCGTTCTGTAAACTGTTTGATTCCAACTATATTTGTTTGTCTCTTGTCTCTTTGCAGAATCTCAACGAGGTACTCAAATCTCTATCTATCCTTAAGCACATTTTTCCTTTCATGTATTTCAAGCTCATTTTCCTGCACTTTTTCCCAAAATTCTTTGCCGCTTTGTTTATTTGCCGACATCTTCATGCATTCGATTTATCATATTACGATTTTGATTTGCATGATAGGTTCAGATTTTTAAAAATAAGATATTATAAGTCTTCCGTGGTGGTAGCAGTATGAATTTGTGAAAAGCTGCAATAGTTCTATGTATTATGAATTCAATTGAAATAATTGTATTTAAATAAGTTGAAGTAACATTTTACCTAGTCATCTGGTAATCCTTATAGAAATCTATTATTTTATGGCACCATTTTTTTACTGCTTAAAAACAACTTTAAAATATTACATTCATCAGTTGATATGTATTATCAATATAAAAATGCGAATTGAATGTTTGTTAAGGTTCCTTAAAACACCCATATTTCGTACTGTAGTTGAAATCAAAAAATCTTCTGTCAGTACGTTAATATTAAAAATATAAATGTTCTATTTATATATCCCGGAATATTGCGCAGTATGTGCAAAAAATATTATTATTTAAAAATAAATTAATCGAGTCTCATGATTAACATAAATAATTTTTTGCATTTTTTGGGATCATTATGGAATCCTTTTTAATTTATTATTATTTCGTGCAGTTTTTCACACTCGGTTCTAGACAGTATACCGGCCCAATCAAGTTGATCTTTACGCCTTTACAAACCACCTTGAAATTGGTTAAAAGATACTTGTGAGGTCAGGAAAATTTAAATATGCATGAAATACAAGAAAATTAATTTACTTCTTACCTGTTCTGGCAGAATTAGAGACAGCATTTTATGTTCCTACTCTTAATTTATTTCTTCTACATAGAATGTTGGGACGATGCCAATATAAATTACAGATCATTAACATGCAGAAACATAACATATGCATAAGTGGCGGTCCGTGAGTTTTCAGTGAGCTAGAGTGCTAAGATTGAAAAATCCAACGTTATTGATGTTGTAGCTGAAATTGAAAAATTTTGTTTTTTCAAAATTTCATTTTTTTGTATGAAGATTTTCAGGATTTTTTCAGTTTGGGCATACGCTGCATCCACAAACTGAAAGATCTTCCTGCAAAAAATTAGAATTTTGAAGAAAAATAATATTCAGCTACAACAACATCAATAATGTCATATTTTTCAATCTTAGCACACTGGCTTACTCATGGACCGCCACTGATGTACAAATGTATATCTGTTAAAATAAAATAAATTTAAATCATATTTGACCTAAATGGCCTCACAGCTCACAACATGGTTGGTTCCCTGATAAATAGTATCTGAATGTGATTTAATAGATTCTGCTTTAAAGTATGCATGACGAGATTCAGATAATTTGTGATCTTCAGCTTCAATGTTAGTGTACCAAATGTGGATAACAATGCTTTTAAAAAATCCTGAATCATTTTTATAAAAAAGGGCAGAATTTTTTCGTTACCGCCTAGTGGTGATTTAACCCTTAGAATTCCAGGCTCACGCGACTTTATACTACCCTAGTGTGCCAGGGTAAAATGTCGAGCTGCCCACTGTGTGCCGGCTGACACTATTTTCTTATAACTTACTTCGTTTTTATAAATTGTACTATCTTATCGGATAATGTGTTTGTATATTTATATATCTATCCTATGTAGTTTCCCCTGGATAGCTATTTATATTCAGAGAAATGTTGTTTTTTCTCTCTAATCTTATAAAAAAATATTATTCATTGAAGAAATATGAAAATATTCTTGAGTTTTATTATATTTTCCAACTAAAAAACCATAAGTCAAACATATTAGGCTTTCCTGTAAATAAATGCAGTTCTATAACTTGAAAATCGGAATCATGACATTTGTCACGGAATTTCAGTTGCACTTTTTCACAGAAAAATAAATATGTTTTCAAGTGACGATACGACGAGCTAGAATAATATTTTGACACACTATTTCCTTGCCGAGCGAATAAAAAGTGTTTCAATATGCCAGAAGCACTTTTTAAGGTACAAAATACAATAAAATCGGGGCAAGTGTGGAGAACTATATACTGGCAAATCTGCTATGGATTCAGCTGGCACACGACAGGAACAAACATTGGAAATCCTGTACGAGGCACACTAGAGGTTTATAATCAAATCACTCTGCTTGCATTAAATACAGGTGGATGGATGCCTCTCACAGAAAAATTTTTTTGGAACTTTTTTTATCTTCAAAATCTAGTATATATACAATATCTACAATATCTAGTGGAAAAACGTGTCAGGATTGAAGATTGATGGGAAAGCTCAGTGGTTAGGAGCAGACGCCGGAAGGTCCCGAGTTCAAATCCTGGTCATGCCAATAATTTTTTTTCTTATGTGTTTTTCGAAAACACAATAATGATTTGATGATTACAAATATCGTTTCTATATTTCTTAAAGATCATTTTGCAAAGTCGCTCCTTATATACATGTCTTGTTTTTAATAAAGCTTTTCGACGAGTGTGAGGTTTGAACGTAAATAAAAAATGAGTTATTTTT